>BMAT01006695.1:124748-146379 GCA_019649035.1 Elysia marginata
TGGCGGGGCTTAGCCTTTGCAGCCTTAGAGTAGCTACGCGCTTGCTTTGATTGTTCTAAGATATTTATTTTTGTAATAATGACCTGTTTATATTTAACGGCCAAATGAAAAAGGCACTGTGCCTAATTGGCTACCATTGTAAAATAAAATTCAATTCAACTCTCTCTCTCTCTCTCTCTCTCTCTCTCTCTCTCTCTCTCTCTCTCTCTCTTATCTCTTTCTCTCTCTCCCTCCCTCCCTATCTCTCCCCCTCTCCCTCTCTGCCCCGCAGTCTAATTTTAAAAAAAAACTTATTTTATCGATAAACTCTCATAAACAATCCTCAAAGAAGACTATAACAAGCTGACTAAGCAATTCTAAGACTACAGCCTGGTCAAATACATAGCTGACTGGGCGCTTTCGATCTCCAATAAAACGCTCGTGCTGGGCTACGCTCTGGTAGCGAGGATGAATAGCTAGTTCCAGATCTGGGTCGTCTTGAAGTTGTTGTAAGTATTCTGTGTTTTCTTCCTTCACCCTCCGACCTTGTGTCTCGCACCACTGTCTAGATTCCTGATATTCAGCAGGGCACAAACAGAATAACAACAACAACAGCAGCAGCAACAACAACAACAATAGCACGTCGCACTTAATATGTACTTCCTAAAAATTTAGTGCGGCCGTCACAAAATACAGAATATATACTGTCGCGGATTGATTGAAGTGTATTTTTACAAGCCCAATTCCACTTCAAAGGTGCTCTCAGGGCTTGGGTCCCAATGACAATTTACGGGCTGCCACCCAGAGACTAGCGGGGATACCATGACTTAGCCTCAGCCGGTCACATTATACTGACACCGACCCAACCAGTAGGGGCCCGGACTGTGCTCGGCTGTGTTTCGAACCCGCGACCTCTTGGACACGGAGCGAAGCCACTACCAACTGAGCTATCTAGGCCCCTTACAGTCGCGGAGGCAGCCACTGTACAACCAAATAATTGAAACATTTTAAGGCATGAAATTAACAGAGGATAGAAGCACACTTAAAAATACCAAAAATATATTTGCCTTGGGTATATAGGTAATTAAAATTATGTGTATGCCGACGCTACTACAAGTCGAAGTTTCAAATCATATTAGAGGCAGGTATAGTTCGGGCATTTCTACTTAAAGCTTACTTCTATCAACTGCTAATTTCATACAACAGAATCTTTCAGTTACAAAATACAACGTACATGATTGTGTACAAAGCCTAGCAGTCGTGGCGATGTCTCCCTTCACATGCAGCTCTGTCAAGATAAATCGCGTGGTAAAAATAAGGCCGCAAACATACTGGGCCCGGTCCGTATCCAGCCCAGCAATGGCCGCCAGTATGATCAGACGGTGATTTTTTCCCGCCGCATTTTTGTTGCTCTATTTGTTTTCCGTTGCCGGGCTGGATACGGACCGGGCACAGTATATTCGCGGTCTAAAGCACTCTATAGCATCTTTAAATGTATGAGCCGCACCCGCCGATGCACTGCCCCAAGAGGCCTTACTGTAGTACAGATGGACTTGTAGACCCTTCTAATTATAACCCGGGCACTCGTATATTATACATGGACAAAGTAAGTTCGGTCGGGAAAATTTTCTAGTTTAACAGTGTGAATAATCTATTGAGCACCAAAGCCTGAAAACAAAAACGAAAATCTAGTATTGAATCTTTGCCAAGGACTGTGTAGATACTCACAGCTTGAAAACATGTTACATATAGGCCTATCGAGCGAATTGGTTTCTTTATCTCAGCAGTTGACTGTGTGAGTGTGCGGGAGTCAGTTTTTAAACAAACACTTAGAAATCTTTTTTGGAAGCAGTCCTTTCTCGTTTCCAGGGATGCCTTCAAGACTGAACTTCTTTCGCCTGCCTTCAGGCCTTCACACAAAATCAACTCAGACTGAATACACGGCGTACATTTCATATCGTGAGGTCAAACCAAAAAACGACTCTGAATAAACTGATTTCAGGTTAAAACCTGTAAAAAAAAAGGGGGGGGGGCATCCTTGCGTTTCCATAGCGTTTAGCATCTCTTAAATCTCTCATCCTTTTAGTTATCCGTACAAGGTCTACCTGAATGCAGTCACAATTATGCTGTAGTCAGAAACTCATTAATATAATTTTTATATACCCTTACAAGAGAGGAAACTTAACAGTCGGGGTACAGTTTAAAAACCCCGTCCATACTTGTTAAAAGAATCGCATATCTGAGTTTTATCTATGTGTACCTCTAGGCTTGGATGAGTAAACAACAGGCGAGCCTTTCAAATCAGTCTGAGGAAACTCAAGATTTCGGAAACTTTAAATGGACAACCCCTTCTTCAACATACAACGGCAAAAAAAGTAATTAAAACGCCGATCAGTTGTATTGGTTTTGAGTTAATAAGGAAATGCCTTATTTGGTGGGGTAAAGGAAAAGATCGAGGGATAAATTCGAATAGAGAAGAAGAGCGTTTTTGTACAGCGCCTAATCCACTATCTGTCACTATCATATTAATTTTGGTTGGTCAGTGGCTAAATTTAACCTGTTTTCACTTTTCAGGCGTGGACTGTACACACAGTGGATGAATCACCAGTGCTAACCCCAACACCAGCTGATCACGCTCTAGTTACAGCAGCTGCTACTCCGATATATCGTTAAAGTTTAGATCAAGATCGATTGTTAATAGTCTTTCAAGTTCCTGCAACCCGATTGACCGAAGATACCCAAAAACTACTGGCTAACTATGATTTAGAGTGAGTCAGCAGATGACCTTTTGAAAGAAAATATACTGAGCGCCAAAAGAAACGCAACATGACATTCATTACTTTCGCGCCCATGCAAGCTTTAAAGAAAGGTTGGTGAGTTGATTTTTTGTGTGTTGTGAGTAGTAACACATCTGAACATGAGTTCAAACACACTCCCGAGTCCCGTGCGTGGTTTGCCAGTCAAGGTGAGCGATTTTCGAATACCCTGTAAAAAATGTAAAATCCGTGCGTGTAGAAAAACCACGTGGTCGAGATTCTCAAAATTACACACAAGGGTACCTTACAAGGTGCCCGATAATTATTCGCCATTTTTAGAATTAAACGATTTTATTTTTACAGAATACCAGGCTTATCTGAAGTTGATCGTCATCGTGATTTAGGACTGCTCCAAGCAGGTCTTCCTATCAGTGAAGTTTCCCTAAGTATGAATGTAAACAGGACGCCGATTTTCAGACTCAGACAACGTCTACATGAGACGAATACGGTGAGTCGTTCTGGGAGGCCTAGGTGCACTACGCAGAGACAAGACAGAAACTTTTTAAGAAATCATATGAACAACAGATTTCTTTCAGCTTCAGCTTCATCGCGCCAGACAAGAGGAAGAAATAATCAACGTATAAGGGCAAACACAGTAAGAAGACGTTTATCTACCTCTGGCATACGTGCTCGTCGCCCATACATCGGCCCCATCCTGACCCAGCGTCACCGACACCAACGTACGATATGGGCCCAGGAACATGCCGCTTGAGATCGCATCCAATGGCGAAGAGTCATATTCAGTGACAAATCTCGATTCTGCATTGACTATGCTGATGGCTGTGTACGTGTATGGAGAAGAAGCGGTGAAAGATACCAAGCAGTATGCGTTAAGGAACACTACAGGTGGGGTGGAGCATCTTTGATGGTGTGCTGCTGTACTGGAAGCCCAAGGGGGGCACACAAATTTTTAGCCGGAGTCTGTCTCGATTTGTAATTAAACTCTAAAGACTTATCTACTGAACAGGTATGTTAAAATATGGTCAAAGTTCCTGTATAGTTTGTATTGTGAAATTTTACCAATGGTATCCTGTTTTCGTAAAATCTACTTTATCGAGGGTCTTTTGTATTAATCTAATGTCCTTGTCCTCAGAGGCCACCGATCCACCGATGAGCGTGGCGTTATTTTAAGTTGAAAAAGCAATAAATGACCTTTAAAATGATGTATTACATGTCTTATTTAATCCCTTGCAGTTTTCAGTAATATATATAGAAGATTCGATGTTGCGTTTCTTTTGGCGGTCAGTATAGAATGAATGAAACAAACAGGTCGATGGTATTTTTGAAGAAAAAATAGTGCGTGAAAATAAACAGATAGACGGTATTTTTTAAGTAAAAAAATAGTGAACGAAAACAAACAGGTACGTGGTATTTTTTTAATGAAAATTAACATTTCGATCGTATTTTATTTTTAAGAAAAAAAAAATCAACGAAAAGAAACCGATAGATGGTATTATTTTTTTAAAGGAAAAAAAGTGAACGAAAATAAACTCGAAAAAAATATCTAAAGACATTAAAAAAGACGGTGACCCATTCATATTTTACATCTCTTGGTAGCAAAAACGATCCATTAGGAGGTAAAAAAAAAAAGGAGGGGGGGGTAACCTTACGAACAATCCAGCGGAAGTTCATGGTACCATATACATGTACATAGTTATAGCTTTAGGGGTGGTCTATGGATCTAGAGAGACCAAAGCTAGTTTTTATGCGCTACGGAGCTGCTCGGGAGGACGAAGCCGATAGCTCAGGAAATCCAAGATGGCTGACGGGCTGACTGGGTCCGCAGCCAATCGTGTGCTGTAAAACTTACACTACCAACGGATGTTATTACGTCATACGTTATCGTCGTCGTCGCGCAAGGTCTCTTATAGTTATACTGTCGCTGCTGGGGACTATGGGTGATAAAATTTGTATGAACCCACGCAAGAAGAAAAAGGTGCGGGGGGGGGGGAGGGGGGCGACGCTGACACGACGAGGTCAGAGCCAGAAAGCTTTTGGGCGCAAAACTTGATACATATCTAATATAGATTGGCCGGAAATTGCTGATTTTTGTCTTCTTAGGTCATACATCTGTACTGTGAATTTCAACGTCTGTCATGTTTCTGAGGCAGTCGTTTTAGACAGAGACGAGATAATCAAAGTGCAGTATCTGCAGTATAAACTATATGGGAGAAACTGCATGCTGGTTTGGTTTGGTTTGGTTGTTTGAATTTTAACGTCTTTTTTCAACTACTACCAGTTTTTATCAGAGACGGCGCTTGGGACAATTGAAAGCGTGCTGCCACACTGTGATGTTAGAAGCGTTTGCATACACCACACTCAGTCACATTATCCTGACACCGGGCCGACCAGACTAAGCTTTAAATCCGTAATGCCAGACACTAGGCGGATCAACTAGGCGGATCAGCTGCTAATACCAAATTTTAAAGTCCTTGGTTTGACTCGGCCGGGGATCCAACCACGCACCTCCCGATCTCTGAGCGAGTGTCTTACCGCTAGGCCACAGAGCCGGTTGAAACTGCATGCACTTTGATATTAGTGGGCGGCGTTGGTGGTGTGTTAGATTGAAACAATAGCCACTTATTTGTTTTCAGAATGTTTGGGGGTGCTCTCAAAGACTTTCACCCATCGTGGTGTGTGCCGTCTACCCTATTTCCACCCCTTGAAAACTTTTCCAATTTTATGATTTTTGGGTGCAAAGGCACCAATAGAAGCTTTATAGAAAACAAAAGCAATATTCCTATTTTCATCCTGCGGGGTGCAAATGCACCGCCTATGTTGTAAAAGCGAATAAGAGAAACCCAAATCATTCTTTGGGGTATCATTTATTTTTGTAAATTTTACACTATTTTGACTTATGACACGATTTACTGTAGAGAATGAGATTAGAGGTAAAACAAGAGTAACGTCCCTTTTCCAGAAAATAAAATAAATCTGTCGCATAAATTCTAAAAGATTGTCATATTTGTATTCATATAAGAATAAGATAATGGAGAGACGCTACTCTTGTTGAAATCTCATTCCCTATTCTGTTATAGAAAATTACAAGGGGGGTATATGCATCCCAAGGGATGAAATAGGAGGAATTCGGCTATTTTTTTATTATTATTTTTATTGCGGGGTGCAAACACACCCAAAAAAAAAAATCTAAAATTTCAAGGGAGATCATCTGGGGTGAGTAAACTATGCACGTGAGAGGTATGAAATTTGGAGAAGTGATGAAAGGGGTCAATTTAGGAAAAGACATAAAGTTTGATGTTTATTGATGAAAAATTGATGATTTTAGAGCACATCCCAGAGGAGAGAAAAGGGTTATAAACACCCGAGGTGAGAATAGGGTTAAAACACCCGGGGTGAGTATAGGGTTAAAACACCCGAGGTGAGAACAGGGTTAAAACACCCGAGGTGAGAATAGGGTTAAAACACTAGAGGTGAGTATTGGGTTAAAACACCCAAGGTGAGAACAGGGTTAAAACACCCGAGGTGAGAATAGGGTTAAAACACTAGAGGTGAGAGCAGGGTTAAAACACCCGAGGTGAGAATAGGGTTAAAACACCCGAGGTGAGAATAGGGTTAAAACACTAGAGGTGAGAATAGAGTTAAAACACCCGAGGTGAGTATAAGGTTAAAACGCCTGAGGTGAGCTTCTCACACTACAGCGGGTAGCTAGCCCTGAGGAGGGTTTCATTCCAGGATTTGCCTTCTTTCAGCTTATGAGCAGAGGTGCCACTCTTTCAACGTATCAGCAGAGGTGCCACTCTTTCAACGTATTAGCAGAGATGACACTCTTTCAACGTATTAGCAGAGGTGCCACTCTTTCAACGTATTAGCAGAGGTGCCACTCTTTCAACGTATTTGCAGAGATGACACTCCACTTCTCTCAAAATAACTAAAAACCCTGGCGCTACGTTTGTGTAGATCAACATACACAATGAGCCTATAAGGTGCACTGAATTGCATTAACTCGTGGGATCCATCTTGTTCAGACCAGTGTCTTGTTCAATGTCTGAGGCTTCAAAAAAATAAAACGGGGAAAACAAACGGAAAATAACTGAAAAATGGGATTCCTGTATTAGTAAAAACCAAATGCCCAAGTGTGAAAACTAGTAACGAGAACTTCAAGAACCTATCGGACAACACTTTAACAACAACAGTAAATCCTTTGCCTTAAAAGATTCAAAGCTGATCTAGGCAAACTCTCGATAAAGTGGTTAAAAAAGCGAAATGGAGTTTCAAAACCTGTTTGTGAGGTCATTTAGCTTTTTTTTAAAAACAACTATTTTATGAGTTCTTCTTTAGAACACCACTACAAAGCTGCCCAAACAACGATTTTGTTGATAGTTGTTCTTTAGTGCTTGAATATTTTGTTTCTTTAGCGTCAATATCAGAATGTTGGACTTATGAAGTTTATACACCAACCACCCACGAAGATCTAAGGTACACACCCGTCAAATGGCTATAAGTTTTGAAATTATGATGGGCTCACGTGAAAATATGCATAATAAAACGCATTCAGTTTTTTTTTTTTTTTTTTTTTTTTGTAGGGAGGGGTTGTTCTGTAGCCATTCTGCTGTGGTTGTTTGAAATAGTGTTAAATTTTAACGAGTGTAACTCCGTCAAACAGCGGTAAAACATCAGGCTGTTTTACAGCGCACTCAATATCCCCGAAACTAAGGCAGTGCAGGACTGAAATAATTGGCGGCCATGATTGATGTTGGCGTCCCAAACGTACATACTGTGCATGCAATAAAAACAAGTCATTCAACGTTAAGCTATTAGGCTACACTTAACGAAACAAACAAAAAAAAAAAAGAAAGAAATACTTTTAATTTGCTGCAGTGTAACAGGCAGAGACAAGACGTCGGTGATCGATTTGTCTGTAAAACGCCAAAAGGTGTTAAAGTTCGTGCAAAGAGCCGATGGTCTCGATCTGACCCTGAGGGCTGTGAGACTGTGCCAGGGCTGGCTCTCTCACGCCGCTGACCAGCAGAGAGAAACGAATGGTAGGCAATGGTAGGCAATGGTAGGCAAGGTGTTAATGAACTAGGCGAAGACAGCGTGCCAGCCAGTTTGGCAAGGTAAACATAGGAGTTGGAAGGATGGAGAGAACTGTTGAGTTAACACAACATCATAGCCACACAAACACGGCTAATGAAAGAGCGGATGTTTGTCACTGATGCGTTTTGATTAAACGGTTGATGACACCCTGAAAGAAAGACTCGTTATAATCTGAGGCAGGAAGTGGTGGTTGTGGTGGTGGTAGTGGTAGTATAGTGGTTGCAACAGCTGCAGCAGTAGTAGTAGTAGTAGTAGTAGTAGTAGTAGTAGTAGTAGTAGTAGTAGTAGTAGTAGTAGTAGTAGTATTAATAGTGGTAGTAGTAGTAGCAGCAGCAGCAGCAGCAGTAGTAGTAGTAGAGTATTAGTAGCAGCAGCAGTGACCCTAACAAAAGCAGCAGCAGTTTGATGTTGATGAAGAAGTTAACGAGACTGATAGCTCAAAATCTGTCTTCCGCTAAACGCGCTACCAGCTCAGGTAACTATGAAACCTCTTCACTTCAGTTGAACTTGCAGGCTGATGGCGAATCTGAACACCAATTCAATGGAAGAATCAACTCACATTGTCTGCCTATAAAAAAAAAAGTTTTGAATACTAAACTTAAAAGCAGCCCCCCACCCCACTCCCCACCCAAGGGAAAAAAAACGGAAGTTCCCGGAAAATTCATCTCGTTTTTGTTTGCTTTGTTTTGTTGGTTTTTTTTACTCCCCGTTTTCTGAGTTTTCTGGGAAAATAGAAGACGTGCAGTGTGATATTTCAGCCAAACGAGAGCAATGAACCTGTTAAACAGGGCTGAGGTTGTTATTAAAGTTGAGGTTGTTCCCATTGTTGTTGTTGTTGTTGTTGTTTATATCTTATCATTGCTGTCGATGATTCTCTTCTTGTTCATAACCTTTAATGTCGGATTATTGTTATCTTATAATTGCTGCTGATGATTCCCTTGTTGTTCATAACCTTTAATGTTTGATTGTTGTCCTATTTGTTTGTCCTCCAGCTACACACGAACTACGAGCAAAAATACATTGTACCGCATTCAGGCAGTTTTGTACGTTCCTTTTTACGCAGTAAGAGAATGAAGCAGAGAAAAACACACACAAAAAAAGAGAAATTGAGAGAGAGACACACACACACACAGACAGACAGACAGACAGACAGACTGACAGACAGACAGAGACGGAGACATAGACAGACAGACAAAGAGACGGAGACACAGAGAGAGACAGAGACGAAGACAGAGGGACAGACACAGAGAGATACGGAGACAGAGAGATACGGAGACAGAGACAGAGACGGAGACAGAGACAGAGACAGAGAGACAGACTGTGTGGCGGAAGGCTATAATAACTGTATTGAATCAAGGTAAAGGAAAAGTAAAGAGTATTTTTGTTTAAACGCTTAATCCACTAATATCTTCTAACTTAGCTATTTATATGGGTTCCCCGATATGCCATTACCAACCAATTCACCTTCTGAAATCATAGAGGAGCAACAAATTAAGCGCATCACTCTAGCACACTGACAAGATTTTTCACTGCCTACAGTCGGCCACTCCACTCAACGCATGAGATTATTGAGTGAGGCAAACCATTGTGTGCAAATACTTAATAGCCTTTCTCAAGGGCTAACGTCTACCTGCCGAAAGCAGGACTCGAACCCCGGACCTAAGAGTAAAGTTCTATTTAAAGTCAGAACAGATACCGAAGTAAAACCCCGGACCAGAATTTAGTTTTCATATTGTCCTGTTTGATTCAATTCTTAAAAAAAGAAACTCTCCCCCCCCCTCTCTCTCTCTCTCTCTCTCTCTCTCTCTCTCTTTCTCTCTTGTCTCTGTCTTTCTCTCTTTCTCTCACACACACAGCAGCCATTTGTTTAAGTTTTAAAATTCTCAGAACTTATTTTGAGTACAGCTATAGACCATTGGGTTAGCAGAGTAGCGCTGTATAATCTGCAGAATGACGTGAGAGAAAGAGAGAGAGAGAGAGAGAGAGAGAGAGAGAGAGAAGAAGAAGAAGGAGACAGACAGACAGAGACTGAGAAAGAGAGACAGAGATTGGTTGGTTGGTCGTTTGAATTTTCAACGCCCCACTCAGCTTCAAGGTTATATTAGAGACGGCGCTATGGACAATTGAAAGCGTGCTGCCACACTGTGATGTAGGGAGCGCTTGCATACACCACACCCAGTCACATTATCCTGACACCGGGCCGGCCAGACTTAAACACTTAATCCATAATGCCAGACACTAGGCGGATCAGCTGCTAGCCTAATACCAATTTTTAAATCCTTGGTTTGACTCGGCCGGGAGTTGAACCACGCACCTCCCGGTCTCTGAGCGAGTGTCTTACCGCTAGGCCACAGAGCCGACTGAGACAGAGAACGAAGGAGAGAAGAAGGAGACACAAATAGAGAGACACGCAAACAGAGAGAGACAGAGAAAGATGGAGAAAAGAAGGAGATAGAGAGACAGAAATAGAAAGAGATAGACAAACAGAGAGAGAGAGAGAGACAGAGACAGAGAGAGAAGGAGAAAGAGAGACAGGGAGAGAAGAAGGAGAAAGAGAGAAACAGAGAGAGACAGACAGACAGGCAGGAAGACAGAGCGAGAGAGACAGACAGACAGACAGGCAGAAAGACAGAGACAGACAGAGAGACAGACAGGCAGAAAGACCGAGACAGAGAGAGACAAAGAAAGAAAGAGACAGACAGACAGACAGGCAGAAAGACAGAGATACAGAGAGAGAGAGAGACAGGCAGAAAGACAGAGACAAAGAGAGAGGAGGAGAGAGACAGGCAGAAAGACAGAGCGAGAGAGAGAGAGAGAGCGAGAGAGAGAGAGAGAGAGAGTTCCAACATGATTGTTCACAAACAACGTAATGTGACGGGCCTGAGCACTGAGTGTAAGCCTGGACTACACTACAGCAGCCAGCTGGCCCATTTATTACATGTATATAGAACTACAATCAACTCATGCGTAGTGCACAACACTGTTCACCAACATTTCACGGAAGCCTAAAAACATCACGTCAAACCTGTCACTTTCAGCTTGCCACCCAGCCACTGCCTTCATTAAAGTGATTTTTTTTCTTTTGCTTCCCTTTTCACTTTTACAAACTCCCCTTTTCACTTTTACAAAATTCCCTTTTCACTCTTACAAACACGCTGAGTTTCGTTTAATCTTATGGATTTTTTTTATTTGTTTTGTTTGTTTGATGACGCTTCCCATCCAATTTCGTTTTGAAGCGGGAACGGTGCAGCTTTGAAAACAAAGCTACATGATTTATTACGTTCATCATTCTGGAAACATTGCCAATGTCAATGAGGTAGCTTTTTTTTTTAAAGAAACTTTTTGGAAGGCGAAACTTCTGCAAGGGGAAAAAAGTTTCAAGAATCTGGCTTAAGGCCACGAACATAATGCACCCGGTCTGTAAACAGCCCAGAAACGGAGGAAAAAAAATAGCGCAACTGTGATATACAAAGGGAAAAACCCCACCCTCTGATCACACTGGCAGCTATGATGAGACGGTGGGTTTTCCCACTCTAACCCAGTTGCCCTATCTTTTTACTGTTTGCTGGGCTGGATACGGACCGGACGCAGTATGTTCGTTGCCTTAAGCCGGTTTCACATGACGCGCGGCGTACGGTAGAAGACCCCGGACCGACTCTGGACGGTTCGGAGACTTTCCAATACAAATTTCATGCCCTGCCTTTAGCCGGGTACCCATTTTACTGAGGAAAGTTTGGATACATTGCTTTCCAACGACAATTACAACACGCGTCGTGGTTCGGAATCGAACCGGTGGCCGCCGGATCACAAGTCCGACGCGCTAACCACTGAGCCATAGGTAGAGAAGAATGTTTTTTTACAAGAGAGAGATTTTATATGGCGACAAGGAGAAAGTTGGAGACGTGTGTGTGTGTGTGATTGTGTGTATGTGTATGTGGGAGTGGAAGGGAGGGAAGCAAACATACATGCAATTCAATCCTAAAGCTTGTCTTCATGGCAATCAATACATAAATGTTTAAACTTCCTTGTGTATGTGCTTGAACGCCATCGAGCAGCGTTCTACTCAATAGATAAATTTAACCGATGGATGAACCTTGACATAGAAACGGAGTAAGAGCATCGATTTTTGGTTCAAATCAAGTCTGCCTTCGGTCAGGATTTAGTTTAATTTATTTCGCTCAATAATGAGAAATATATTAAACCTGGTAAAAATTCTACAATGAATCCAAATTGTCCTAGATACAGAAAGTAGGTCAAATGTGAAAACCCTGGATTCACCTGTCGAAGATAAAACATGCGGTCAGAAAATGGCGATCAGCCAAAGGTTTGTCACTGTGACACAAGTGTGTGTCGACCTCCCGCGGTGTGCAACTGAATACTGGCACAACTTATCACACCACGGTTAGATAAGATGCCAGCTGGGGTGTGAGATGTAACAAAACCAGGCTCTTCATTCCCTATGGGGCTGTTCCATGAAGTTTTTTAAAAAAATTGTTTACGAGTAGTTCCCCTTGGGCACTGGTGAGTTTCAAGGCTTAGATTCAGTCCCTAGAGTTTTTCGAATAAATTGCCTCGCCGACAGAAGAGTGCGCTGGTGATCCCACCTTTGGGGTTTTACACACAAGAGAGGTTAGTCTTGAAACTTGTTTTGGACATTACATAATAGAGACCTTTAGCACACGCACCGTGTCTCACTACGCATACGTGAAAATCGGGAAAGCAGATTGAGAAACTATAAAAATAATGAAACCAGTTTCTAAAAATAGACCCACAGACGTTCTATTTTTAGAAACTGGTTTCATTATTTTTATAGTTTTTCAATCTGCTTTCCCGATTTTCACGTACGCGTATTGAGACACGGTGCGTGTGCTAAAGGTCTCTATTCTCAGATTGCAGCGGGTCAACTGGCTTCTTTTGTTTAATTCATTGTAGGTTTTTGCTAAGACTATTGGTATTGCCGTCAATTGAGGCACATTTTTTTTGTCCTCTAGAGACCGTTGTCTATGACACATGTCCTTTAAGGGCAGTGAAACGGGGCACAATTATATATTTCCTTACATAATTATAAATCGTGAACCATGGCGCATATGTATGTGCTTTAGGAACCGTGAAACATGGCGCATATGTATGTCTTTTAGGAACCGTGAACCATGGCGCATATGTATGTCCTGCTTTAGGAACCGTGAACCATGGCGCATATGTATGTCCTTTAGGAACCGTGAACCATGGCGCATGTTCTTTAAGAACCGTGAACCATGGCGCATGTTCTTTAGGGAACCGTGAACCATGGCAGATATGTATATCCTTTAGGGACTCGACTTACGCGCTCAAGATTTTGTTGGGTTTGCCTCGATCGACCATACAGTTACATGTACTAAGATTCGAGATAGAATTCAACTTCAGCACCACATTTTGAGTCAGATTCAGGCATACATTGGATTCGTCAAATCGGAAACTGTTTCATAACGTCTTTTAACAAAGACTTTTTTCACTCTCGCTACTCATCATCATCATGAATCGCTCCTGAATGTGTGCTGACATAAATTCAATATCTGTTCTTTTTTTTCCCATATTTGTTTACTGCACTACTCCGTGGCTTGGCACAAAACTGGTGTAGTTAAGCATTCGGAGGTTTTTCTTAATGTTCTGAAAGGTAGAGAGCAAGAGACTTGTAAAAAGAAAATGATTTGTTTTCCTAGTGATCGCATTTGACTTGGCTGCATGGCAGTTGGCAGACTGAGAGAGAGAGCGCAACATGAAAAGGTTTCAACCCTCAAATAACAGAAATTCATTTGTAAAAAGTGCATGGAATCTACACATACCTTACGTTGCTATTGGCAAGCACGGCAGCCAAATATACATGTGCGATTGTGGATTTGCTCGTGCAGAGAAACAAAGAGGGGGGCAGGGGAGGAGAGAAAGATACAGACAGGAAGGCAGACAGGCAGACAGACAAAATTAAAATACAAGAAGGAAAAGCAAGTTAAATTTTTACAAGGAAGGTATATATTTTAGCTCTAAAATTAGGGACGAAACAAGTGAGCTGTCGGCTTTACGTCTTCGTCTGACAAAAAAAATTTTTTTTTTAAAGTGTAAGACACTTTCATGAACAGGCACAGCAGTAACAATAAAAGAAAAGTAATAATATTATTTTTAACTATATCGAATACCACAGTGAGATAAAAATAAAGAAATAAAATGTACCTAGAAATCTAGATATAAATCTAACTGCTAGAAAAAGGGGAGATAACTTGCTTGTCCACACAGCTTTATTGCGACTCCTGTTCAATTTACAAATAGGAAAACAAGCATGCAGACGAGTTACAGATAAAAATACACAGAACGAGGTTGGCGGACAGAAGAAGAGAGGATGCAGCAACGAAGAAAGAAGGGGAAAAAGCACAAAAAAGTGGCATCCACATAATGGTACAAAATAAACAGGAGGTCTATCATCTATACAGATAGAGTGGCAGACAGACACACAGAACAACATGCAAAACAGGTAAAGAAAGACCCGCCTCTAACAGATAATGCTATTATCTTGTATTAATCCCATGCCGTAGTAATTCTATGCTCTCGAGGATTAGTTTTGCACTTCTTCATAACGACGAGACCAGTCGGTACTCACAGCGAAAAGTAATCAATTAATTATCATCGCACATAACGCCATGACCTTGTCAAACACTCTCGCCCTACCGGGATATAAGCCGCGTGAGTGAAGAAACAAGAGAAAGAGAGAGAGGAGAGGGGGGCAGTGACCAGATTTTTCGTTTTAATGGGTGTGTAGTAGTCAATGAAATCTGCACACAGTGTGCCAGGCGATTGTATTTCGTGAGTCTTAAAAGGTCACTGCTCGTGGAGATTATCATCATGTTTGGTAATGGCGCTTCTGCTAAGGGTTCGGTGGTTGATAACAACATCCATGGATGCTTGGAGGTAAACACTGCAGAAGGTGGCCTGACCGATGGTGGATTGGTGGTGGTGGTGGTAATGGTGATGATGATGATGATGATGATGATGACGATGGTGATGATGATGATGATGATGATCATGATGATCATGATCATGATCATGATCATGATGGTGATCATGGTGTGGTAATTGTAGTGGGGGTAGTAATAATGATGTCAATGATAGTAGCCATGATGATGACATAATGAGTAATGGCGTTCTAGGTGGTGATGTCAGGGATGATGATGATGATGATGATGATGATGATGATGATGATGATTGTGATTGTGGTAGTGATGATGGTAGTGATGATGGTTGAGAAGTGGTGGCTATAATCATGATAAACAAGATAGATTTTTATAAACGAGAGGCGTGTTGGTGATTTTCTGGGTGAAGTTGACCTGGCACAGCGCAAAGATATTTTCAACACTGAACGTCAATCTTGTATTTGTAGAACAGTATGCGCACCACTCGCAACATCGTGGCTTACGATATCATTACAGATGGGAAGATTGTTTCAATTTATGCTTTGTTCTTGTGTTATTTTGCTTTTGCAAAAACCAAAGAATTGTGTGACTGTCATGATATGCACAGTAAGAAACGAAATTACTACTTTTTGAAATTCATGTCAGAATTGCACAAGGCTAAAAAAAAACCACACAAACAAAACGTGACTTTTTATGTCAGTATCATTCACAACTAAAACTATCAGCCCATGCTCAAAATGTCAGTTTCGTGTTTTGTGTGATGTTTTCAGCTCGGTCAACGCAAAGTCAATGTATCTTGTGTCATTCAACCCCAAAGGCTCACAGGAAGTCACATTCGACGAGATTGTGTCACACGACATTGTGTCATCGACATTTGTGTCATCGACATTTGTGTCATACCTATTGTAAGTTAGTAAACCGCAGTACGTCCATACCTACCAGGAAATTCAAATAAGCGACCATGATTCCTAGAAATCGAAATATACAATCAAGAAGCAAACAGTGGACAAATGTCACCATAGTGAGATAGTCTGTTACAGTAAGATTGACCGTGCATATGTTATTGAGAGTGAGAGCAAGGGATAGGGGTGGCGGAGGGAGTCCGAGAGAGAGAGAGAAAGAGAGTCAGAGAGAGAAAGACCAGGCAGAAAAATAGGAAGGGAGACTGGCAGTTAAACAGATTGACATACAGACAGAAAGATACACTGTGACAGTGAGGCAGACAGAGACATAAGCATTCAAATGGACAAGGCAGAAAAGAGTAAAGGGCCTCTCTCTCTCTCTCTCTCTCTCTGACTCCCTCCGCAGCTATGATCAATTTCGGGCAAATATGACTCTCTCTCTCTCTCTCTCTCTCTCTTTCTCTCTCTCTCACTCACTGATTGTATATATATAATATTTATCTAATTGATCAGTTTACAAAAGTTTACACCTCGAGGCCGAAAAAAAATGTGTTGACTTGACTGTAAGCGAAAATTGACTTTAACCATTGCAAAAAATTTTTTTTGAGAAACACGTAACATGACTGACAAACAGAGTTGACATTAAGCAAGAGTTTCTCTTTTAAGATGTTGACATGTCATAATCCACTATCAATCGGTATATCAACCTATCAATTTGTATCTGTCTTTCAAAATTTATTTAAAAACATGCAAATTCGATGCCATAAAGCAGACTATGCTACAAAAGTTCATCTTTTAATAAATGTCTTCACTTAGGAATGATAAGCCAAAGGGCTCTTTTTCAATAATATCAAAAGTCCAATATTCTAGGATTTTTAAAACATTAGACACTCTGAGACCAGAGCTATTTCAATGAATGCTCAAGAAAAAAGAATTTAAAAGAGCTCTGTAATGGTTTTAACAATGACCTTCTATAGATTATTAATGGAAATAAAGAAAAATACCGTTAGTAGGAGTTCTTTGGCTAATGTGTGGACAATGTTAAAATAAAAACCAAATTGACAATACACCACGCCCTCCTTCTCAAGGCTGTGAGGTAGCTTACAACAACACAATCGTGGCAAGTCGCTGATGACTGAAGGACTTTTGAGAATATTATTAAGGGAAATCTTTAAAAATCAAAGAGTTTGAAACTTTCTTGCTATCATTAAATTCGCTGGCACATAACCTTTTCAAAAAAAAAAAAAAATGGGTATACAATAACAGCAGCCACATGCAAAACAGTAGGCAAAAAAAATAATTAAATATCATTAACTCTTAGACCTACTTAGCAGTGACAACGATCACTTGATTTTAGATAATGGTGTAATAATAAAACATACTAGCATCGTAAAATCCATAAGAACTATTGAAGCATTTAGTAAAACAATTTAAAAAAAAACGAAAAAAAAAACCTGCATATTATCAGCAAAAGATAAAACCAGTTGTAGAGAAAATGTTCTCTACTTGTAAAATATAGCGTAAGAGCTCTTCATATAAAGTATTTCTGGAGCATGAAGCTTACAATGAGGGTTATAGAAAATAATGTTACTGTGTGTCCAGACAAAAAAAAAACCGTAACAGGCCACAGAGGGGGGAATAGTATGTGCAGCAAGAATGTCTTCTTCTAATCTACTTTTAGGAACCCTTTTATAGTTTTAATTCAATTCAATACAGACTGCGACGAAATGAGAACTGTTGGCGCTGTGCCTTGTTTTTTTTTTTTGTTTTTTTTTCAAGAAACTGACAAAGCATGTTGTTTGGTTGTTTACCCTCCCCCCCCTCCACCTCCCCCAACATTTAGGACTAAATTGCGACTAAAAAGGGATAAATATATGCACTTTTTACGGAAAAATGAACTTGTTGTTGTACTTGCAAAGATCTGCGAAACCCATTTCCAACAGATTTGCTTTAAACCCATTCATGACAGTTTTTTGTGTGTGTGTATGTGACTGAGTTGTGCACAAATCTAAGCTAAGAGAGCTGTAACAAAATTTCAAGAACATTGATACGCTGTAGAATTTATAAAAAATATCAATTAACTCGATTTTCTAAATACGGTAGTTTTTAAGCTTTACTACAGAACCGATCAAGCAGTAGTTGTAGTACTTCTACTTAGAATGGTAAACATGAAAGCAGCAGCTGTAGGTAACAGTGGCTGTGGCAGTAGTAGCAATAGGTTATCTAGGTAGTGGTTCACAGTGGTTGCTCTGTTGTAGTTGTAGTGCTAGCTAGAAGGTAGCAGCAGCAACAGTAGAACTAGAAGGCAGTACTTTTAAAAAGTTACAATAGTATTTTACTGTATACACCTCAACTCCAGTATGAAAAAGTAGAACAAAACAATTGGTTTACCGTGACGGTGACTCACCTGATCAATGGGCATCCCAACTTTGTCAGCCAATGGGGTGAGCAGTCTGGAGCCGCCATAGAACTCACTTTTGAACACCATTTTGCAGTCTAGGTGCTCTAGCTACACCTGGTTAAAGAAGAGATCTCAGTATAATTACACAGGAAATGGGCTGTTTACAAATTTATAGCATCGAATTTAAAAAATCCGCAAGTCCTTCTAAGTCTGAATTTGTCTTCTCTAATATTTTAAAACCGCCTTCTATTGAAGGCTTTAACCGTGAAAGTTTTAAACTTTTTACTTTTTTTATGAGTTGACCATTCTTGAACATTCAATTAAAGCAATAATTTTAAAAAACTCATTAATTATCCTCTTTGGAATTTCCTTATTTAGGAAAATATTCTAAACCTTGTGAGATTGAAATTCAATTTTAAAAACAAACATTAACAATAAAATTTCAAGAGAAAAGTAGATTGCATTTGGAATATATTTCAAATAAGGCAGAGGTTCAAGTCATATAGACCTGACTGTACATATTTAATTCATTTACTATAAAATGTCTATATAGATAGATACTGATTAGTGATTACTACAAACTCTCACTCTCAGAAATACTCAGAAAACAAGTTAATTATAATACAGCTAGAAAACCTGGCACATTTAGAACTTAACTTAAAATCCAATGCTACTACTAATACCAGATTAGAATAAGATCAGACTTAGAGGGTCTTTTAAAATAGTTTTGCCTTTAAATTTCGGCAATTGAGAGGCTGAATAATTTTAAAAATGGATAGGACCGTGAAACTTAACCAGTGCCCCAGTTGCTAGTGCAAACACTGAAAATACTACTAAAAGACCTAATAATATAATTCCTGAATCTTGCTGATTCTCGTTATGATCATTTATGTATCTAGATTCTAGGTTTGGATATACTGATCTGGACATGTACTACCTACTGATGTAGAATCTAGAATAAAGATGAAACTACTTTAGAGAATAAACTTGCTATTAATTTGCAGGCTGTTGATCCGACGGATTTCTAGATCTATGTAGATTCTAAATCTACCTTTTTTAACCTTCTGATAGGGTTCTAGGTCTAGAATCTAGATATATTAGATCCAATCTAGAGCATCTCTAATTTTAGAGGCTTACCTGGTTGTCAAAATCGAATCAGATGTAGAATTTCTAGAATGGGATTGACAAAGACCTTATTTAGATTCTAGATATAGATTAAGTCCTTAGTCTTTTATTAATTCTGTACTTGTTTTTTTAAGATGAGGGACAAAGAGATAAAGCGATATTAATCGCTGTGGTTTCAGCTTCTAGACTCATGATAATCCTTGGTTAAGCTTGCTCTGTTCGTTTTGTTTGCTAAGGAAAATTATCGCTAGCCAAGACCAAGGTTGTGCCCCTTTATTAATGTTTTCAACCAATGATGACCTTTCCGTTTCCTGACATTTGAAGTACGCTGCTTTGCGACACTGGCAACTTCGTGCTATAGTTTGTTTGTAAGCTTTCCTCATCAGTCATCAGTCAGTTTCGTCCTATGTCTAGGTATTAGTAGTAGTAGTAGCAGCAGCAGCAAGAGCAACTGTAGTAGAAGTAGCGGCAGCAGTAAAAGTAGTAGTAGCAGCAGCAGAAGTAGTAGTAGTAGCAGCAGCAGCAGCAGCAGTAGTAGTAGTAGTAGTAGTAGTAGTAGTAGTAGTAGTAGTAGTAGTAGCAGTAGTAGCAGTAGTTGTTGTAGTATAAATTTCGTCTGTCTCAAAGCTGTGTTAATCCTTTCTGAACTGTTGAATGAAGAAAAGTACCCCTGTGTGTTTAAAAAGAAGCTAAAAACGTATTGGTTCACACTATTTTCATAAAATGGCCTCTCTTGTGCATTAAATTTTGAACATTAATGTTTCGCCACATGTCCAAAATGTTTGAAAGAAGAATATTGTAAATTGAAATTAAGCCTTAAAATCTACCTTTCTCCTAGCTTTTAAATTGACAGAAGTTTTAACACCTTATATTAAAATTGATAAATTCGTGTAATTTTTACTTTTTGGATGCTCAGGAAAATACATTGCTCGAAATCTCAATGACTCGCAGTGTGAAAATTGTGAGACGCGACTTATTGGACTACTTGCCAGATTTCGAACATTCGTTTTTTTTTTTGTTTTTTTTTTTTTAATTACGACTGTCTTTTAATATTGAATATGCAAATGCCAGTAAAATTATTAAAGTCTCAAGTACCCTTATTCAACCATATTCTACCGTGTCATAGATTTTGCCATTTTTTTCCTTTTTGTTAAAGCTATCTTTAATCTATGCTCCTTTCTTTTGAACTTAGAAAGATGCGGGAAGATTGCGGCAGCATAAAAAAGAAACCTCTAATATTAACTAATCTACAAATAAGCTAAACTTTTTAATGCTTTTAATGGTAAGATGCAGCTATTGACTTGTTTCTTGGTGGCAGGAAATGTTTTGTATTGAGTATTTTTTGTTCATTTCATAAAGTTATGTCTATATTGGCTCAATGTATCCATAGGCATGGAGGCATTTCAAAAAATATTCTTCATAATTTACGGCACCGATATTTCATGAACGACTGTCTTTGTCCAAAGTGTAAATGTGGGTGCAGCAGCCATAGTATGCGTGACTAAAACTGTAAAAAACTGTTATATTTTTTATCACCTTTAGCCTGTTTGGTGCAGAAGGCTTTAGAAATGATATATATTCTTGTCGATATATCTAATATAATGAACAAGCTAATACAGTTTTAAGTTGGCGACTTAGTATTGATCGCAGAAAAAAGAGTTGCGATGGCTTATGAACACCGCTAAAAAGGGAAGCGGAATGAACTGGGACTAAACCATAAAAAGATATATACATGATGGTTGTTGGTCTCACTCAGATCGTTCCCCCTCCTCCCTTAACAAATAAACATTGTCGTCAATGGCATCAAACTAAAACATAGCGAGCAACTCATATAACTATATGAATCTTAATCTCAATCGGAGGAAGAAACACAGCAAAAATATATCGTCAGAACAACACAAGCAGAAATGGCCTGTTTGAAAATCAAAGAAGTGTTAACAATTTAAAAAATACCATCCAAAAAAGACAGATCTCTTCATTGCTATGTAGAACCTCTCCTAACGTGAGAATGCGACGCTTGATCAATGATAAAATAGACTGTCAAAACATAGGAGAAGAATGTTCTGAATATCATTGACGGCGAGGAAATCAAAACGAAACACAGGTGAATAAAGCAGAAACAAGTAAATGTAAGTTATTTAATAACAAGATTGGCAAACACCAAGATTGGCAAACACCAGGCAACTCTTAGGACATAATATGAGAAGGGAAGGACTTGAAAATCAATGCACAAAAGGAATACTCAACGGAAAACGGAGTTGGGGTACGCCACAGAACAACAAGTCATTTACTCAGCTTGGGATCGAGAATTGTGGAAGGAAATCAAGGCAACGATTTATTGCATGGCATATTATGATGCTGATGCTGCTGATGCTGATGCTGCTGATGCTGATGATGATGATGATGATGATG
>BMAT01006695.1:165136-175683 GCA_019649035.1 Elysia marginata
GTGAGGTAGAATCTTAATTGTCAGGTGTGATAGATGTTGACAGTTTGTCATGATGATGATGTATCCCGCTTGCTTTCAGTGAAAAGAAAGCAGATGATGAAGATGGAGAAGACGGAGAGCTCAGTGACTCAATCGAGTAAATGGCAATGTTTTTTTTTACCCCCTCCTTAAGTCTTTTGTTAGATTTTATGTGAAGGGTTTCGGGGCAAAATGCAACAAATGCGATGAGTCTTTAAGAAGCTGAGAAAAAGAACCTAAGCTCTGCATATTAATCTTTTTTGGATTGGTATTCCTATCTCTCAAAGTATAGATTGTTGCCAACCTCAATATGACCATTTTCTTTAAAAAAAAGGATATCTTTAATTGAGAGGGAATATGCCTCTATGGTAACATATGTTGATTTCACATAAAATCTAAAAATTTTCAAAGATGGATAGGCTACGTGACATTTCCTCCTGAAATCATATTTGTATTTTACATGCATTTGCTTTTGTTTTTGAGTGAAAGAAAAAATAATATAAATCTTAAGAATTGTTGTGTAGATATTTTTAACACCAGCGTAGACATGTTGCCACTGTCATAATTATCTTTATATTTTCAAAGCATTTTTGAAGCAAACAGGGAGATAAATTTATTCACGAAACAGGGGCTAACAAATTTTCACCTGTAATTTGACCCGTATAAAGGTCAGTAGAGCGGGATAAAAAATTCTTCTATATGTTTCATATTTATAACAAAAGAAGCTAATCCCTCATCATCTGCTCTTGATTTTCAGTGGAAAGAAAGATCCTGATGAGAAGGACGCAGACCAAGAAAAAGATAAAGCAAAAGAAGCTAAAGATGTAGGTCCAATATTTGCTTTTTCCTCCCTTTTATTTCTCATTTGATTCAACCACTCCACTGTCTTCACTTAGTTGGGATTTTTCTTTTCCTTTTTTTTTTTTTTCGATGGATTTATCTGATTGCTGAATGGACAGATAAAGTTCCTGCCCTTAATTTTAAGTTATGCTTTAAAGTCTGTTCCAAAGTCGCTAAAATGTTTTCTGGTCTACATTTTTTTCCCCTGTAGCCTTTGGAACTCACCATAACCCCCGAGCAAGAAGAACTAAAGAAAAAAGCAATGGAATATCAGAAGCAACAAGAGGCCATTGCTGCCGAGGCTAAAGTGAGATTTTTTTTTCTTCAATGTCTTAATCAATTTGGGATTTATACATATAATTTTGGCTTTATAATCTAATCATTTCATGCTAGCATAGATATGTTACTTAAACCAATTTAAAATGTAAGAAACTCGGAAATTTTTGAAAAGTGTGAGCTTGATGATGCAAATACCACACAATCAGCTGTCTCTCCATAAAGTGATACAACAGAATTTGAAATCTGCTTTTCTTTTGTTTATTAACAGCATATATGGTGAAAAGTGATTAAAATTTAAAAAGATGTAGGCTTTCAAAACCTAAAGATTGCCACTTGCTGAATTCAACTTGCAAGGGTTTGTATTGTTAAGTAGGGATAATTTAAAAAGCAGTTCTACTACTGTTTCATAGAAACTGAATGTATTGAAGCTCCTCAGAGCCATTGATTATTTAGGATGTGTTCAGGTTTGTCGTCAGCATCCTGTTTAATTAGACTTTCTTTAGATGTAAGATCGTTATTTGTTGTCTTCTACTAGGCGCAGAGGAGGAAAAAGAAAAGCATGAGGAAGAAGTCTGACTACAGCTATGAGAGCGACAGTGAGTCCGGTTCAGAATCGGATTCTGATCCTGAGCCAGCCCCTCCAGGTACGAAAAGCGATATGTCGCTGTGACAAAAGGTCGTTTTGCGAAAAAGACAACTTTTGGTGAACAAATATTTTACTCTGTTAATATTTCATATTAATTTTGAAAAGGTCACATTTAATTCTAATATAACTAGCAAAAAGCAGTGGATTTATTGATATTAAAAGCAAAGTGTTATAGATACTCCCAAGACTTGCATCATCAGTACAAAGTTTCCACTTTTTGAAATTCATGTCAGAATTACCCTTGACTCAAAAAGTGTGACTTTTTTCATGTCAGAATCACTCGCGACATAATGGGTTTTGTGCTCTAAATATTGTGTCCTCTTAAAATTATTTGTGTTCAAAATGTTGCTTTCAGCCCATTGCACATTTCAAGCAAGATTATTCGACATGGTTATTGTTCTGAAAGATTTTATTTAGCCTCAAAGCCTGACATGACATCACTCGCGACACATCACACGACCTTTTGTCACAGGCACATATATGTAAAGATTCAGATCAGGAGAAAAATTTTAGTCCTTAACTCCAGCCCTGCAACTACAACACTTCTATACACATTAAACCACCGCAAAGGTTGGTAGGTTGTTTAAATGTTTAACTTCCCAGTCAACTTTGAGGTTATATCAGAGACGGCACTAGGGACAATTGAAACCGTCCTGTCTCACTGTGATGTAAGGAGCGCTTGCTTACACCACACGCAGTCACCTTGTCCTGGCACAGGGCCGATCAGACTTAACACTAAATTTATAGTGCCAGACACTAGGCGGATCAGCTGCTAATAGCAATTTTAAAGTCTTCGGTTTGACTTGGCCGGGGATCGAACCACGCACCTCCCGATTGCTGGGCGAGTGTCTTACCGTTAGGCCACAGAGCCGGTCCACCACAAAGGACAAAACTAATCATCTTGTTCACATTGCAAGTTTTGGTGTATTGCTCTTATTTCTGAATGCCACTTACAAGACCGCAAAGAAAGGGTCCCTCAACTCTTATTTAGCATTAATGACCCCCTTGTAATGGCTGTTCTTTTTTTTTTTTAATTTCAAAACTATCGTATAAAATTAAGAATGTAGAATCCCAAATCTTGAATCTTTAGTCGCTCTGGTATACACAAGGTGTCATTTGTGTGTACGTTATTACATTTGATGAACACAAATTGCTCAATAGGTTATTCTGACCTCTGAAACAAAATTTTAGATTAGCGTTTTGATTTTTTAAAAATTTCTTGTAAGCCCGAGTCCGGCAGCCCCTCTTGATATCCTCTGGGAAGCCTATAGAGGCCTGTGTTTAATCAGAGAGTCTGATCGAACAAAAGCCTTGCAACATCATCTATGTGCTTTTCAGGTCTTGACGACGAACCAGCCCCTCCTGGGGAAGAGAAACAGGCCGTAGGATCAAAAGATGAGTCTGCCCTTGAAGGTGAGATATAAAACAGGCCTTTAATGTAGAAAGGCTGTTGTGGGGAAAGAACATAAGCTTTGTGTGTAAATCAGTTGTAAGAGACAAATTTCAGCGTAGGAGCTTTTTCAATTCAAGTTCAAATCAAAAGACTGGTGTTATGCAAGATGTGTTGTTATTGACGGAAGCCTGAAGTTTTAGCCTTATACATTTGTCAAATGGGTCTCCATCAGAAAATTTTGTATGTTTTTTTTTTTGTAAAGAAATATTTTGAATTTGCTCCACATGATGTGAATTTATGGACATTGTATTCATTTACATTTCCACTATTGTTTCTTTGCTTCAGGTCTTTAGGGCAAATTCTTGACTCTTTTAATTTGCTTTCTCTTTTTTAATATTTAGTCGTAGCATAACCTTTTTATAAGTGCTCATTACTGTTCACCCGTATCCCCCTACAGAGGGAGAAACCAATGAGAAAGACACTCCCACAGAAGAGGGTGAGGCCAGCAACAAAGAGAAAGAGGAAGCCGAACCGAAGCCGCGGCCGCTGCACCGGACAAACTCCATCTTCTTGAGAAACTTGGCCTGCACCATCACCAAGCAGGAGGTGGAGGCAGTAAGTACCCATGGGCAGTTTTGAGTTAACAGAAAGCTAAACACAAGGTTTAGTCGAAACCTTAGTGGGTTTTTTTTGTTTCACCCTTGCCAACCCCCCCCCCACACACACACACACACAGAAGGAGAAACCAATGAGAAAGGCACTCCCGCAGAAGAGGGTTAGGCCAGCGACAAAGAGAAAGAGGAAGCTGAGTCCAAGCCTCTCTGAAGATTTTATATACATGTATAAGTTGGTCAAGCATTGGCATAGATGTATTGCATTCAAGCAATTTATATCAATTTATGGTCCAGTTTACGTGTATCTGGCCTTGCTTGCCCATCCAGCTTGCTCGTTTGACACTGTAGCCATTTGCATGAATAGNCCCCCCCCCCCCCCCAATTTGAAACGAAAGGTTACCTGCAGGTTTATAAATATAAGCATCATTTATAAAATTCATTTCTGTATCGAATGCTGTATAGATAATTGTTGGGGTTAGTAACGGCTTAAATAGTTTTGTGTCTGGTAAGAACTCAATGGATTTGCAAGTCTTATCATAGAAACTGAAGTGTTACCTTGTTACATATTTTAACTTTTTTTTTTTTTCTGTCCTAGAAGAGAGCTTCATATTGTCAATATTTATGTAACTTGCAAAAAAAAAAATCTGTTTTCCAGATGTGTCGCCGCTATCCAGGGTTCAAACGTGTCGCACTTCAGGATCCTCAGCCCGAGCGACGCTTCTTCCGTCGCGGTTGGGTGACCTTCTCTAAGGAGTGCAATATCAAAGAGGTGTGCTGGAGCCTTAACAACATCAGGGTAAGTTTTTTCTAATTTTGTAAGCGTGTTGACTTTTGATTTTTAAGGATGCTATTTTTTCAGTTATTTTCCTTTTTTTTAAGACAAGAGAAACTGGATGAACTCATCAATTTGAACAAGATTGATCCCATTAAGAATGACAATTCAGTGCCCCCAAATGACATTTTGCATATATGTTTAAGTAGGTTTGAGTGTAGCGCTAGGATTTTCAGTTTGTCTTTTTTTCCCCCAGGAATTTCGATTGGCAGGCCTGGATTGTACTTTCGTTATTGTTAGTTTGTAGAACATCCTAAGATCTATTGGCGTCGACCACTTAATAGTTAAGCTAAACGTTTCAAGACCTTTCACTTTCAGAGCGAGTGTAACATGATCCTCAAGCAAATTACCAAATAACTTAAGACTTGTGTGCCATTATGCGGTATGAAACAACTCTTTAGTCCTACTAGGTTAGAAGTGGAGGGTACCAATGAAAATTTTAAATGATCAGTGATATGAAGGAAAAAAAAACAACTAAGGTTGGTGACATTGTAGATCAAATGATGTGATTTTGTTGTGCTAGTAGATGAATAGATTTTGTTGAGTAAGTTTGAGTAAGAAACTGCTATTTTGGAAAAAGCAGTGCTTGCAAATTTACGCGGCAGACATTGTATATCTTTATAGCCAAAAAGATTCAACCGCCACATGTTGCATTTAATGGCAGAGTTTTCACAATTAACCCACTTACGCGGTAAAAAAAAAAATCTCAAGGTGTTTTGTTACTATGTCAAGCAAACTTATGTTTTTATTTTGATTGTTTGTCCAGTTACGGGACTGCGAGCTCGGAGCCACGCTGAACAGAGAGCTGAAGCTGCGTATTAGGGAGGTGGAAGGTCTGACTGTTCACAAACCGGTGATGCGTAACGACATCAAGATGGCGGCGAAGTTGATCCAAGTGCTGGACGACAAACACAGCCTCTGGGAGGATGAGGATGCCGAGGCAGGGCAAGAGAAGAAAGACGCCGAGAAGCAGGTGGGATAAATCACTCTTGGATGGAAGTGGTTACAGCACAGATTTGATCATTTAGCACCTCGTTACCGGTATCTTTGAATGGTCATCCAAATTTATTTTATAATTATAATAATATTTTTTTTCTTCTGTCTTTGTTTCTGAGTTCAGTAGCCTTGTGTGACGTTCTACTTCGAAGGATATGTAGTTTCTGAGTCAAGTTTGTGTCGTTTTTCGAATACATATAATATATGCAATGCATAAGAAATAGTCAAGTATAGAACTGTTTGTACTATACTTTGAATCAGTTAAGATCATCAGCCTAAAAAATTTTTTTTACACTCAAGCCATTTGAATGAACATTCAGTCTCGTTTTCCTACCTTTTAACTCATGAAATCACAGCCTTAAATTTTTAAAAGCACACCTATGGACACAATATGTCACCATAACTTGTTATATCGTATGTAATGTTTACCTAATTCTTCTCTTGTACAAGGGCTCATTCTCTTTTTCTTTTTTTTTTGTTAAACAGCCTGAATTTGGATTTGTGTCAAAGAATCCAGTGTTGAAAAACATCACTGACTACTTGGTTGATGAGGGAAGCTTTGAGGAAGATGAACTCATGGGTACGTCTCTCACTTGATAAGAAGTTAAATAGTTGGCTCTAACACCTGTTAAAAGAAGACTTTCTTTATTCATTTTAGACACAGTGGAAACCTCTTTGTCTTACTTGTTTTATTAAGAAGACAAATAATTTGTAATTAACATTGAATTACAATATGATTCATGTTTATTTCATCCCTAATGGAATAAGAACTCCAACATTAATTCTAATGTCATTTTTGTTCCACAAGCAAGGAAATAGTTACTGGTATACAAGTTCTTGCACATTTACAGCTGGCTTCTAAGAGTAATATCACAATTTTTTATATATCCAAGCCAATTTTAACATAATCTTTTATGTTGTTTTTTTTCCTGAAATTTTATTTTGTAGCGCTAGTAGTTGGATCTGTATGTCACAATGTGTAAATTTCAATTGTTGCTGCTTGGTTTCAGGCGAGAGCGGAGAAGATAAGAAGGATGCTAACCCTGAAATAACGATAGAGAAGGATACGTCCCTTGCTCAGGTGATGCATTTTATTTATTTTTTTATTTTTTTCTTCCAACTGCTTTTTATTCACTCAACAGATTGAAGAATAAGATTTTTATAATAAAATAGCTACTAGTACCAGGGTATATGTTGAGAGCATTGACCTTAATTGAACTAGAGGGCTGCATTTAATAGCTTGATCATTTTTTAGCCCATTCCAAATCATAAGTCAGTCCCTAACAATAAAAAGTTGCATACTTCACGTTGCCTCTTGATCAGAAGTGCTATCTCTTTAAATCATTCAGAAAAGAACTTATTGCTTATGTTATATTATAAAATAAAAAATACTCAGAGCTTCACTAATGATCTCGAGTATCCAAAACCAAATACTTAAGCAAACTCAAATGTTTATTCGGTTCGACGGAACTGACAGAATATTTTATGATATATGTTTACGTGGTAGGAAATGCTGCATTGTTTAATGTACTTGTATAATTGCAATGTTAGAGATGTGTTTCTGCTTCGGCATCTACAGGCCTTGGATCGCATGATTTTGTACTTACGCCTGGTCCACTCGGTTGACTACTACAGCACCAATGAGTATCCCAACGAGGACGAAATGCCTCACCGGTGTGGGATTATGCATGCCCGAGGGAACGCGCCTGGAGCCTCATCAAAAGTCACACAGAATGATGGTATGGTCTTTTGGCCTGCTAATGAGTACAAAAAAGTTAGATATATCTTTATGAAATATCTAAGTAATTCAATATAAAGAGAAGTCGAAATGATACATGGAGAAATGTAGACACCATAATGACCCACCATTGGATATGATTTTAATAAAGAATTGTAACAAGGGGCAAGAATTGGTAATGACTGTTAAAAAATCAATGTTTCAAAATAAGAAAGAAAAAAATGTAAAGCTTTAATGTTATTTGGGTGGCAGAATCAGTTTTCTTCCATTTTATGTGTTTCTTTTTTGAAAGGAGTGAGAATTTACAGAAATGCGTTCTTTACTAAATTTGGAGTTTTATTTATATTTCCGCCAGTGAATGAATGGACAACCAACTTTGAGAAGAAAGTGAAACCACTGTGGGAATCTACGCAGCAGATCTCCGACACCGAGGCCACGCAACTCGGCAAGAAAGATCCTGATGTATATCCTTGGCTATTCTAATTCACTTGTGATAACAATACCAGTAGAAACCTGCTCATAATTCGAATCTCTTGGGAATAAAGAAAAACTTTGATCTTTCAAGAGGATATGAATCATACTCAGTGGACCAGGTTTAGGTTTCTAAGCCACTTCTCAGTTCTATCGCACCTACCTCTCTTATCTCACCCTTCTGTAAATGCAGATACAAACTTCTTTTATGAGATGGGTATAGATATCTCTGTGTAACGTCTTGGATGGCAACTTTCTACAATAAGATGTAAAACTTTTAGGGATTAGAAGGAAAACTCTCTGTAAGCCTCATCTCATACCAGCTCTGTGGCTTAGCGGTAAAGACACTCGCTCTGAGGCCGGAAGGTACGGGTTCAATCCCGGGCTGAGTCAAACCAAAGACTTTAAAATTGGTATTAATAGCTGACCCGCCTGGTGTCTGGCATTATGGATTTAGTGCTAAGTCTGGTCGGCACGGTGTCAGGATAATGTGACTGGGTGTGTTGTATGCAGCGCTCCGTACATCACAGTGTGGCAGCACGCTTTCAATTGTCCCAGGCGCCGTCTCTGATATAACCTTGTATTTACTTTAAAAAATAAAATAAAAATTAAATGATTAAAAGCGTTTCGCTTAAGAAAATGACGTTAAAGTTGATTTTTTTTTATTCTTCTAAGATGAATCCATTGCATTTATCCTATATTTGATGCACATTTGCCTTGAATGTGGTAAAAAAAAGTCTATAGAAAAATAATACTATTACTGGGTTGTGTTTAAAATTGTTATATATGCTTCTTGTGTTGACCTTCATCCTTAATGTCCCTGATAAAAAGTTCATTTTTCAAAGCTTTAGAGATTTTTGTTTTTAGCATTGTCTTGAATACTAGATAGAAGCATTTAGTTTTTAAGTTCTGACTTGGAGTAAAGCAATCTCGAAGCAAAACATTGATGAAGATTCCCTGTAATTGCTATCCTGTTTTTGCTGTTTTAAGGTCTGAAACGTATCTTATGAACTTAATGTGCAGCTCAAATATATAAAGTGGCCTTGATCACTTCATAAGGGTGAAAATGTCTTCAACCAAATAGAATGATTCAATGTGAAGAAAAACAATATTTGTAGACAACAAAATTTCTTCCTTTTTGCCTCTGAATATTTTTAAGGTAAACTTAAGTCAGTGATTTGAATTTTGTAAAGCCGATGCCCAAGCTTGCTTGCTTTCCTTGACGTTGAAGCACAGAGGTGGAGAAGTTTGTCCAGGCCAACACGCAGGAACAGTCCAAGGATAAGTGGCTGTGTCCGCTGTCCATGAAGAAGTTCAAAGGGCCCGACTTTGTCCGCAAACACATCTTTAACAAGCACCAGGAGAAGATTGAGGAGGTCAAGAAAGAGGTGAACAAAAAAAAATTCATTGGAAAATGGTCTTTTAAAAATTTTTCTTATGATCTCATATGCAAAGATTAAGACAAATTTATACATTGAAAGACTTTTTTTTATATATATACCTTTTTAGTCTTCATTTCTATCGAGTCTCAAATGTGACTTGGCAATGGCTCTTTTCTTTCATTTTGATGCAACGACCATTGCAAGTAAACCAACACTGATGCGTAGAAAACCTGTTTGATTTTGTTTAAAAAACTTTTAAATTGTGTTTAAAAATTTACCCCTGTATGAAGTATTTCCTTTTTGTTAGATGGCAAATGTAGGAAGAGGGATTTCATATTTTTTTTTTTTTGGTAGAAGTCAGTGTAGAGATTTCTTGTTTTTAAAAAAAAATTATATTGCCTTGATTAAGATGAATACTTAGGGCATTAAATTAAAATAAAATAAATTTTTTAACAACCAAAATATTTTGTGGTCTAGTTTTTGCTCACCTTTGAAAACGTGGGCACAAGTGTATAAAAGTGTGGAATACAAAAATTTTTTACATTTTGAGAGACTATGCCAGCTAACCTCCCACTTTGTGTTCATTGTTTACTAGGTGAAGTTTTTCAACAACTACCTGATGGACCCCAAGCGGCCCAGCCTCCCCGAACATCCGAGCAGCAGACCACCGAAACCCCCTCCCCCTGCCCCAACCCCACCACCTCCGCAGGCAGCCCCGCCACACATGGGACAGAGAGGGGACGCCTACGGCAGTCCCTATGGTTCTCACCCAGCTATGCCGCCTGGCTACGGTGGCAGACCTTCGCCCTACGGGCATCCAGCTGGGAATGGCGGTCAGTATGGAACTCAGGCTTCTTTGTCCTCTAAACTAGTTGTAATTTCTGCGTTATTGGTTACAGCAAGTTTTTATTTTGCAAGATAATGCAAGGGACTGCAAAAATCATTTTCAATTTTTGTTTTACAAGGGTAGTTGTAGAAGGGAAAAAAATCACTAGGGACCAAAAGCTGTATGTCTTTAAGGCAATATGTTGGTTTATACAGTGTAAGTCCAAAGGGATTATTCCACAATATGTAACTTTTCAATTTGAAATGTAAGAAATTTGAAGAAATCTATAAACGTGAATTTCATTCTAAGCACTAAAGGTAAAGGAAATTGTGACGTAAAAAATAATACATACATATGTGACGCTTCTAGAGTAAAATCATTTGACCATTGTGGAAAGCTTTACTGTGGACATGCTTCAAGTATACCTGACGGAAAAAAAATTGTGTAGGGTTTAACTAAAGCAAAGCCTTCGTAGCAATCCCTGGTTGTTTTTTTTTGTTTTTTTTTTTTTT
>BMAT01006697.1:12026-22302 GCA_019649035.1 Elysia marginata
GAGATAAATAATTAGGTGTAGTTTTTCCAACATTGAGCACACTTTTACCAAATCTGACATGGACATTTTCATCTTCTTCAATTTCTTTAACGCCCCAAATCTCAGAGAGAGAGAGAGAGAGAGAGAGAGAGAGAGAGAGAGAGAGAGAGAGAGAGGGAGAGAGAGGGAGACAGACAGACAAAGATTCAGACAGACATACAGATAGAAACGAAGAGAGACTCGGGGAGAGAGAAAGAGGAAAAGAGTAATAGATCGAGAAAAAGAAATAAAAAGAGAAACTGATGGACACTTAGAGAAAGACACAAAGAGAGGGAGAAACAAGCCGAAATATTTAAAAGATATATAGATTATTGGTAAATGAAGACAGAGAGGAATAGCGATAGAGCAAAAAAAATAGTCACCAAAGAGAGGTTTGATCTTATTATACATAGAGATATTTTGATAACAAAGAAATTTGAATTTCAAATAGTAAAAAAATATATAGACAGAGATATAACGAGGATTGTGTTCATACCGATGATGATTATCATGAAAATGATGATGATGATATTGATGATGATAATGATGATGAAGATGAGGATGATGATGATGATGATGATGATGATGATGATGATGATGATGATGATGATGATGATGATGATGATGGTGATGATGATGATGATGATGGTGATGATAATAATAATGATGATGCTAATGGAGATGAAGATGATGACGACATTTTTTTACGATATTAAAAAAGTATTCAACCCAGCGATGAGGCATTCACAAGATTGAGCCAAAAATAGGCTTGATAATTTATCTCTTTTTCATGTCCACATTTTTTTATATTAACGAGAGAGTAATTATTCGTAAGATAACCCATTCCCGTCTAGCGATGGTTTTTTTTTTTTGATAATCTGAATGCTTTTATTGTTGTAAATCTTCCGACCACACATTCTTCGATGAAAGCAATACATGCCCGTGCGTGGGACTTACTTAAACTTGTAATGCCGTCTTGCTTTTTTACTAAGAACACGGCGAATTAGAAATGAGATTTCAACAAGAGAAGCAGAACTTCTGTGATGTCAATTTCAGTGAGATTTTATCAATAAGGCTAGCACATTTAGATTTATGTTTTAGCGTATTCTTTAGAATGTATTTGAAAGACAATACTATGTGAAAATGAAATAGGATTAAACGCTGTCTTTTAAATGCAATCCTTTGAAATTCACGCGATAAATATATTTTGAAGATAAAGGGGTTTTTATTAGTTTGATAGTTATTTTTTTTTCAATTTCTAGGTGCGAAATCATTTGTGAAAACTCGAAATTTACCAAAAGAAGACCCTATATCTAGGTCTATATTGCAATAGCCACTATAGTATTTTGGGGTTTTGTCTTCTAGCAAACTTGAGGGACGCTACACTTGTCTTACCTCTAATCTCATTCCCTAAATAAAGTCATATAACCAATCACTAGCAGATTTATAAGTCAACAAAATATTAGCCAATAATAAAAATATGACGGCGTACACAGATTGACTACAACTTGTTCTAATGAGATTTGTTGGGTGCAAGAGTTTCAATAAGATTATTTTTCATTTCATATGTCGATTAACTACCTACACAATCGACGAGACAGTATCCAGACCTAATGAACTGTTTTATATTTATTTGTATTTATTTTTTACACTTTATTAATCCCTTTCGGGAAATTTGGCTTCGTTACTCAGCTTACCTGTGTCGCCACAGAGCAGCGCCACGAATGCTTCAGCAGACCAGTACATTTCAAAGCCGCTTTAAACACGTAGGGTGTTGCTGGCGCATGTAACAAATTCAATTGTCAGTACTTAGCTACCAATTTTACAGGTGGATGGACTAGGGAAAGTTAGGGTAAATTGTTTTCCCAAGGCAACTGCAACATGGCATTGTCGGGAATCCAACCCACGACCTCCAGATCTCGCATCCGTCGCGCTAACCACTGTGCCACGTTGCCCCTTAACTAATATATACTGTAGCTTGTTTTCAATGCTTTCCCCTTTTCAATAGGAAAAAAAACCCTGAAAAGTAGAGAAACTGATTATTTAAAGAAAATATATATTTCTTGCGTCCAGGGTGTTTAAGTCGGATGTCACCAAATTCACATTCGAAGGTGTTTCTGTTGTGCACCAGACATTTCTTATTAGTTTTCAAACATCGAACGTTTCATAAAAAATTATTAAAATTTTTATTAAAAGACATGAGAATTTTTGTTGATTTAAAATACAAACAAAAAGAGGAAAAAGACGTTTTAAAAAAGTTTTCTAAAAAAAGGAATTCCGACTTCCGACTCATTTATCCTGAAAACAAGATATATGTAAATTACCTAATATCTGTATGATTGTGCTCTTATGAAATTTTGAATTGGGTGACAATTCTCAAGTTCGTGATTTTACGAAACAAAAACACTGTTTGAAACTCAATATATCAAAAACCTTACAAAATTAGAAGAAAGATCAAGATTCTTTAAAAAAAAAACAAATACATGTAATTTAAAACGAGTCAAACATAACTATCTAAAAGAAACTCGAAACTTTCTAATGGATGCACATGAAATAAGGCTACAGCTGCAAAAACGTTCTTTGCGTTTGCTCGTTTTTCATTATAATTTTCAGGAAACTCGTGGATTAGCTAAAGTTACAGGCAAACGATGGCAAGCAAGAGATTTTACGATGTGTTGAAAAACAAGGCGTAAGATTACAAAATCTGGAGGTTATAATAAACTTATTGTTTAATTCATATTACACACAAAAAAAATTATGCTTTGATGACAATAGCTTTAGCAGTTTTCAAATTGAAAACCGTTCAGTCTTTGCAACAAGGTTTTGTTTTGGTACTAAAACTTATCTTTAAATGATTTTTGGTTTGTTAGTTTTGGCAAACTTCTGAAATAAACTGTAACAACAACAGCTGATAAATATTGCTAACAGTAGACCAGCATTAAAAGGAATGATAAAAACAATAACAATAATACCAATATTAAAACAATAATAACATGAGCAATAATATGAATAATATTATGAATAATAATATGAAAAATGGTATTAATGATAATAATAATAAGAATAAAATGAATAATAATAATATAAAAATGATAATAATAGTAATAATAATATTAATAATAATAACAACAATAATAATGATAATAATGATAATGAATAAAAAATAATAATCATAAATTCAATCTGTTGCATTTACAAAACCGCATTTCCAAATTCCTAATATCTTGTTAACGCGAGCGCGATATAGAAGACAAAAAATAAGGCTTAATTAGTTACAACAAGGTTATATTATATTATAATTATGTAAACTAGTTCAAAATATATATCTGCATATATAATAACGTTCCAGAATAAATAACTTGATAGATACGTGACAAAAGGTATACTAAAATCGATTCTAAATAATCCATTTAAACACATTGTAGATAAATATTGAATCCAAAATTAAGGGGCATAAAGTTTTTAAATTCTTAATTATGATAATATAGATACGGATGTGTGTACGATTAAAAGACAATGAAATTGTAACATTAAAACAAATTTTCAATCTCTGCTTTCACAACATATAGCTACAGCCGATATCACGCGTGTTCCTTAAAAAGATCAGACTTTAAAGTTTATAGTTAGTAGGACTGACAGTGTGGTATATCAGTTGAAAGACTATCCGAATCACGGACAGCACTCGGAGCTGACCATAAACTTCATAGTTCTCCAGTTTCATACACTAGACGATCTAAGTGCCCTTTGAGGGTGATATACATTTAAGATTGTTTTTTTTTTTAGATAGACTGGGGCTCTTTTGTTAAGAAAAACAAAAGTTGTAACGGACGGAACCCATTGGGTTACAGGCTAGACCACCGTACTCAAAAGGCCTGGCAGTCAAAATGTAAACAAACTTATGCATGAGCGTTCCAGTGGTCTATCTCTTTTTAGTATAGTAAAGGCAGTAGGGCACATGAGAACTCAACTTGTGCTTTCCTGTTATTGGCCGGCCCAAAACCAAGTTACATACCATGTATAGGGAATATGATATCTACTCATGTTGGAGTATTCGGCCTGTCTTACGGCGGCCTAGGGTTACAGGCTAGACCGCCGTAGGACTGGTGGCCTCGTTTACAGACAACCGGTAAAGTTTGTTCAGGATATGAGCTACAATAGACGATTTAGACTGTCTTACGATTCATTAGTGTGGCTGCATTGTTTTGCCAACGTTGAAGTTTTCTTATCTTGTGGGATAGTGGTGCATGTAAGAAGAGGGAAAACTGTGCCTAACACTCTTTCTAACAACAGTGCTAACAAAAGCGTATGCGAATAGAGCCGGTAAACAAAGTATACGCCTAATGGTTTAGTGTAGGCTGTGTAGTATGTGTATTTGTACTCGCCGCTATTATCTTTTTGATTTACCGGCTCTATTTCTGTTGCTATGCAACCATGCGTATACGCGTAGCCAGCGTGTCTTGGCTCTCTTTCTCTCCAACGTCTTTGCTTATATACATAGGCCAGAGTTGCACTAATAAAGGCGTCACAAAACAAGGGAGGTAACAAATCTTTAGTCCTTTGTTTATTAATAAAATTTCTAACGCTGCCAATCGATTTCAATTAAAATGAGTAATGCTCTTGCAAAAGTTGTTAATTTGACCTGGTATTGATAAATAATAGCCAAGATATATTGCAGATTCAGAAGACTGAACGCTGTGTACGTTTACATTAATAAAATATGATTCTTGCTTTGAATTGGAGGGGGGGATGGAAGGACTTCAATTTTTCTTTTCGAGTTTACATATAGCATAACTTTAATCTTCTTTGCGTAAAGTTTTAACTTATTTCCTTGCACAGGTGATTACAGGTCATCAAAAGCAAAAAAGAGTCAAACAAAAAAATTTCTATGCACACAAAATACATGTTTCCGAGGTGAAACTTGAGCGTCAAAATGGCGAACTTATATGTTTTAAAAGAAACATCATAAATTTTAACGGAGATTCATTTTAAATGTTTTTAGAGCTAATATAAAGTTTTAAAATGTTTCTAAATGTCACAGCTAACGTACAGGTAAAAGTTACCTTTTGCGATTAAAAAAAAATGTCTGCAAAATATTTTGAAATGCTTATCAAAATTGACGTTTAAACTGAGGAGCTACTCTTTCTTTCTGTCATGTTTTGAAGTTTCTTTTCACCAGCAACGGTTTTGAGTTTCAAAGCTCGCAGGGAAATTTTGCTCCAAGGACGGATGCTTGCCATTCAAGAATGTCACCATTCCGATGACGGCGTTCTTTCGCAATTAGCTTAACCTAACGTATTGACAAATACATCGGGAATACCCACAATAATAGCTTTGCGTACTCCTCCTCTTCTTTCTTTTTGTCTCTATTGTATTGTATTTCTTCAATAATTATTATTAGAGATAGAGAATCGAATCATCTGTCATTACTATAACGGGTATTACATTAAATTTATTATGTCGTTCGTAGACGAACAATTGCAACGTTAGAAAGCTTTAGATTTGTAGAATGACTTCAGTGCAGGCTGCGCTGATCGCGTGCTTTGTCTCGTGAGCCATTAAGAAAATTGATGTCATCTTCTTTATATCTGTCTCTGTCTGAGTATTTTCTCTTTGTTTTGTTGTGCATTCTTCTCCTCTCAGATCAACTCCATTCATGTTGATTTAAGTTATTAAGTTTATTAAGAGTTTCTTTTTCCTGCTTTTGTTTTCCAGTAGTTATACTTTATTTTTAAGCCTCTATTGTCAGGTATTGTTTTCCACTACAGAGAAATTTACTCTTCGTGATTTGTATCACCTACCCATGTTTTTGGTATCGAAAAAAAGGTAGCTGAAAAGCGCTTTAAGTAGATTCTACGACAGGCCAGGTTATCTTCTGAATTCACAGGGCAAGAGCAGCAGCCGATGAAACTGCACCTTAGTTAAGGCTTATGACGCTACTGTCTGTTGTCGGGTACCCATTTGACGATACTTTACGGTGATAGGAGGTGCAAAAAGCTGTTCATTATGAGTAAATATCGACCTGTCAAGCCACACCTTTAAACTCTTAAAATTAAATTTTATTTTACCACGGAAGCCTATGAGAATAGCTTTATCAACTTCTTGATCTGAGGCTCAACTGCAAAAATGAGACCTAATTTCTTATGAAAAAAATTTAAAACTCGGCATTTAATTTCTGTGGTTTTTGGTTCTAGACTGCTTACTTCTAATTTAATCAGAGGTTCACAAAATATAAATATAAGGTCTACTCGTAGATTCAGATGGTTAAAAAGAAGAGGACAAAGAAGAGGTAGAAGAAGAAGAAGAAGAAGAAGAAGAAGAAGAAGAAGAAGAAGAACAAGAAGAAGAAGAAGAAGAAGAAGAAGAAAAACACAAAAACAATAACAACAACGCCAAGCGGGGAAGTATGTCTTTATTCTGGCACTATATTGCCTGGAGAAATAGGAAGGAAAAAGAAGTCGGTTAGTAGAAAGTTTGTGGAGAAAGCTAGAGGGGGTTGTTTAGCAGGATAACCCTAGCTTCACTGGTGGCAGATTTAGATAATACAGAGTATGATAACACAGGGAAAGAGAAAAGAAAGAGTGGAACATAAAACGAGAGTAAAGAGAGGAAACTGGGATGTCAAATCTCACGTTATAAGAGAGAATAGTAAATTGAGGGAATGGCAATATTAATAGGAAAAATACTGTGATAGATTGATAGATAGGTAGAGAGAGAGACAGAGAGAGAGAGAGAGAGAGAGAGAGAGAGAGAGAGAGAGACAGAGAGACAGAGAAAAAAGAGACAGACAGACAGACACAGATACAGGCAGACAGAAAGACAGACAAACAGACAGACAGACAGATACATGCAGAGCGATGGGGGAGTGGGAAAAAGAAAATGAATTTTTTATTTAGCGCTCAAATTTACAATTACAATGTTTTACTTAGTGAATCGACGATAGATGAAATAAATCACATAATCTTGGATAAAACAAATATTTATATCTATTTAAGTATTTCTAGATAGTTCTTAGGGAGGAGAGAAGTAAAAAAAAAATTGATAAAGGGGAGAAGGTGATAATAAGGGAGGAATAAAGAAATTCTAGAAGGACTGAGGCAGAGTGAGAGGCGATAGAGAGGTGATAGTAAGAGACAGATACAGAGAGAGAGAGACATGAAAGTGTGTTCGTTATTAACGTCAATAAATCACGTGTATGCTAGCTTCAAATTTACGGTTACAAGAAAAATAGAAATCGGAGTTTGGACGTCTTCATCTTTAAAAAAAAAACCTCATGAGAAGGTGATCTGGAGACGGAGAGAAAGAATTGAAAGAAGAGGGAGGAGGAGAAGACTTAAAATACGGTATTCTGTTAAAAAAAAATTTATAACTATTTAGCAGAGAGAAAACCGAAAAAAAAATTAGTAGAGTGAAAAGAAAAGGGACGGAGGTCATTTTTTTATATCAATTGATAATCTTAAACTAAGACTTTGACAAGAGGAGGAAAAAAAATATAGCAAGAGAGGCAGAAAAGGAAAGAGAGGCAAGGAGTTGAAAACAATAAAACTTAGATAAGGATAAAGTTCTTCTTAAAATCTCAGTCAGAATGGTCTTCTGGTAATCATAATTAATGGTATAACGCTTTTTCGGCGCTTAAACAAAAGTTCAAAGCGCTTCGCATCATGTTGAACATCATAATTGTACACCGGCTCTGTGGCCTAGCGGTAAAGACACTCGCTCAGAGATCGGGAGGTGCGGGTTCGATCCCCGGCCGAGTCAAACCAAGGACTTTGAAATAGGTATTAGTAGCTGATCCGCCTGGTGTCTGGCATTATGGATTTAGTGCTAAGTCTGGTCGGCCCGGTGTCAGGATAATATGGTTGGCTGTGGTGTATTTAGCGCTCCGTACATCACAGTGTGGCAGCACGCTTTCAATTGTCCCCAGCGCTGTCTCTGATATAACCTTGTAGTTGAAAAGAGACGTTAAAATTCAAACAACTAACCAAATCAGAATTGTACAATCCTTTACTTTACTAAAGATCACATATAATATTATTATTTTGACAATAATTATTATGAGTCAACCAGTACTCAATCGTTTAAAAGAGGTTTTGAATAGTCTATGTTTCGGATTAGCTTTTAAGTATTGAGAGTTCATTTTTATTGTTCGAAGGGCTAGAAGGAACAAAGTGGTAAGTTGGTATTTACCATATTATGAAATTTGTAACGTTTCAAAACTTATGAAATAATGTGCTTATAAAAAACGTTTTCCTATCTAAAATCAGCCGCATCCTTCACCTACTCCACTTTAGGGTCAGGCTCAAGCTGCTAATAATTTTTTTTTTGTCTTAACTATTACTTAAAGGTTAAGTGGATCTATTTCCTAAATAACTGCTATCTAAAAAGTGCTATAAATAGATCAACTTCTCACGTGTACGACTGCTAGTACGAATACGTTTGTAGAAGTATGTGTGTTTCTAAGTGTGTGTGTGTGTGTGTGTTTGGAATGCGAATGGAGTGGGGAGGGAGGGGAGGGGGGTAAGGTTAGGTTGTCGAACCGGCAGTCAATGACTATTAATGTCTACACAAACATTTTGACACGTCTGCTTTTCACGCTAAATTCATCTCCTGCAAATACGTTTCAAATAAGAGACAGTCGCTGTGATATCAGTAATGGCGGAGAGGTATTTAGTAATTAGTAGTCGGTAAACTGATGGAACGGCAGGAAAAAAAAGCCAAGGATGTAGTTGGTGCCGAAGTGGGTTCAAAGCTCTCTAAAGGGGAAGGTGATGTGAGGGAGGAGGGGGGGGGAGGAGGAGTTATGTTTTAACCTTAAAGATTCCACATCCATAATTATGATTGCTAACTGAATATATACAGTTCGCTTTTAACTGGAACCATCATCTATACTAGAACTTAGCTATAGTTTTTCACCTATGCAAAAAAGGGAACAAAGAGCCATATATTTTCATTGCCATACGATCAAGAACAAATTTTTCCATCTCATTAGTCATTATTTAAGGGTGAAAGTCAAGGTGTTGAATGCGGCAGAATGCAATTAAACTGTATTTTTTTTTCAGAGTTAACAGCGAGAGAATGCTACATTTTACATTGTTGGCAGGTTAAGAAAATGGAAACACAACGCAGATCGGGTTGACGCTGTTATTGGGTATTGTGTTCTTGCAGACAAGGGGGGCCGGGGGATTACTGCCTCTATTGTGTTGGTGTTGTTGGGAGTTACACCCCTTGGCCAAAACAAGCAGCGCTAACTCGAAAACCCATTCACTACCCTGGATAGTTTGAGATGCTCGGTATATCGGGTTATATATATTATATGTGTTGTTTCTTAAAGTGTTTTTTGTGTTTTTTTTATGTCTTTTGTGATGAAGTTAGGAGAATAATGTCAAAGAGAAAAGCAAATAAGCCCGGTATTGTCGCGTTCAAGACAAAAGATGAAGAAAGCCAAGAAAGGTAACATGATTAAAAATACGTGTACATAGAAAGAGAGCAAAAACAAAAGTGGATTTACAGATAGACAAAGGTATCACTTTTTTTTAAAATCAAGATGGGTGGATGTTTATATAGATAATAACGTGGGGATATTGACAGACAGATAGATAGATGGGCATATAGATGTTACAGGTTTTAGGGTAAAGTAACATAATTCGTAGAGTGTTCTACTTTAGGAGCGTAACAATTGTCATATTTACCTGTATGTTGTACCTCGCCGTTACTTTTAAGTTTAGGGAAACGTGACAATTAGGCAGATAGATAGATATATAGTTAAATAGAAAGAAAGAAAGAAAGAGACAAACAGACAGAGACAGAAAGATTTCCATAAATTATCAAAAGAACATAATTTACACAAATTTGTTGCAAGTTTGTTTCTCTCTTGAGTTGATAATTAAAACTTTTTTCACGTGGCAGAAAATATTTGAAATCTTTGATACCATCAATCTAAATACCCACAAAAAAGCTAGAAATAGCTTGTCTCGAAACCCTTATTCAGTTCAACCTTTTGAAAAAACGTAGTTTTGAAATCTTAATTAACTAAGAATGTAAGCTTTGGTTTACAAAGTTTGAAAAAATGTAATAATAGTAACCTTTCGGTTTTTTTTCCTAAATGGCCCTCTAAATACTTTTACTTTGTCTCACTTTTTTTAAAATCAGGAAATCAACAGCCTAAGGGTTTGGAGAAAAAAGAAAGATGAAACAATATCAAGACAAAAGTTTCTAATTCGAACAAAAAAACAATGCAATACAGTTAACAAAAGGGGGGGGG
>BMAT01006697.1:35337-45494 GCA_019649035.1 Elysia marginata
AGTAGTAGTAGCAGTAATAGTAGTAGTAGTATTAGTAATAGTAATAGTAGTTGTAACATTAGTAATAGTAAGGGAAGAAGGAGGACGAGGTGAATGCGACAGAGAGTGGAGGAAGAGAAGAAGAAGAAGGAGCAGTGGTTGCAGTATAAAAAAGAAGAGACTGTCATTGTAAGAGTATTCTTTTTCCTCTACATTTTACAATACCTTAAGACTAACGACCTCAGCACTTATCTGAAAACGGTTGTTTTCATTTTTTCTTAGGTTTTTTCTAGCCTTTCTTGAATTGTGTTACATTGGTTTAGGTAGTTATTTTTTTTACTTTTTCAAGTAGTGTCAAAACTTTTAATAATAAGTATTGAGCATCTGTTTGAAAACACACTTATCTAGATATTAGCTAAAACAAACCAACATGGCATGCTAGACGGGAGAAAGAGTTTTTAACTTTTTTTACTACTTTAGATGTTTTAATTGAGTTTTAGTTCTTGAGATTGTTAAGAGCTTCCGGTACAAGCGTGCAGTAACTTAGTCGTAAATCTATATTTTTTTTTAAACTTACTAGATTTTTAGGTTAATAGCTTTAGAATGCGTGACTCCTGCACGACTTCTCTTGTTTAGGCCGAGTAGTCCCTGCATTCATAATAGATAAAGGGAATTTTAGCATAGTAGCGCTTTTTCCTGAATACTATTTTGGCCTAGGGTATTTATTTTATTGATTTTTTTTTTCAGTTTCAATTGAGGTAAGTTTGCATCTTTTGTAAGATAATCGAAAAAAATACTGAAAAATTTAGCTTCCAAAAAAGTTACACACAACGATTTTATGTGAAGATGAACTAGTTTGGAGTAAAAGTTTTTGAAAGTTATAAATAAATGTAACCAAGTAAAGACTTAGGCATGGCTTGAGCACAAAACAAAATAACTGCCGTTGACAATCAAAGTGCAGTATCTCCATTATGATTTATACCGCAAATACTGCACTTTGATTGACGCGGGCAGATATCTCGCGATCATTTCAAATGAGTCGGATATCGGAAAATGCCATTCAAATGCTGATCTTTGCCCCTTTTGTTTCAATACATTAGTTCAATTAAAGTTTTGGAAAAACAAAGGATTATATTACATTGTCTTATTAAATAACCTTAACTCTCTTCCTTTCCTATTTTTTAAGGAGTCGAATATAAATTTCAGTGGCTACTTTTTGTATAGCAGCTTTTAGCAAGTGCAACTGTTGAGAGTCCTAACTGTCATATACCGTTTTGGGGGCAAATTAATGGGCTTTGATTTAAAATGTTTTTTTTTAAATTATTTTAATATCGCGTGCATCATATTACACAGTTTGACCTACTTTTGTTACTAAAAATAGACTTTTCACACCATAAATACGGGTAATTTAAAAAAATCATCATAAAGAAAAGAATAACCACTTCACCTTCGTCCAAATGAAATTTTTAAACTTTAAAGGTCTCCTTCTTGATTTCTAGCCATTTTTCTTCAAATGGGCAATAATGGTTTTTACCTTCAAAATATTTCATTCAAGATGGCGGCAGGCTGGTAACGAGGAAACAACTTGTATGGGTCTAATAAATCAATACAAAATTAAACCAAACTGTTTCTGTTGATTTTTGAGGGTATATTAAACTTTTATTATTCAGAAGAAATAGATTTTTGCTTTCATTCAATGACAAAAAGTTAATGTATTCACTGATGACGTCATCGATCACTGGTGATCGAAATCTATAGAAGAGGAAGGAAGAGAGTTTAGAACCTGGTGATTTCACAGGAAGAGGTAAATGGCATTGCTTACCAGGGATTTTGTAACACAGCCAAAATTAGTCACACAAAGCCAAACTACTATCCTATGCTTGTCAGCACCACGCAGTGCAATGCCCTGTAGTAGGAAATTTTCAAACGGGTCTCTTCTTTATTCCTCTGTCAATGCTTCACATAATCATGTCATTTCCTGTATAGATAATGAAACTGAGCCCCAATTAGAATAGCAATAGGTAACTAACTATAACAAAGTCACCAGATACGACGCAAACTTTCGATCAAAGGTGACGCCTGGTCGGCCCATTAGGGGCTGGGAAGAGGGAAGGTGACTCCTCGCGACTCTACGGAGCGGAGGAAGCAGCGAAACTAACTAACCCACAAATAACCACAGATAGCAGCTATTAATTACTTTATTTAATTACCAATATCTACAGATATCTAATTGAGAATTGCCAATAACATTATTAGTTAACCGGTCATCCTAAGAATAGAAAAGGCACGGGAAATAAAGTCACACACAGGATTAATGACACTGCTTTTCACTTAGACGGTCAGTTAGGTTGAAATCAATGAATAAAATTAAAAAAAACTATACGCACCATTGGCTTGGTTTTGACTGTTCTTGATCTCTGTCTCCATTTGTCCTACTTACCTTCTCATCTCTCTCTTCAGCCTATCCCCCCCCTCTCCCTTTGTCTGACTGTCTTTCCGTCTGTCTTTGTCCCTCTCTGTCTGTCTGTCTCTCTGTCTGTCTATCTCTGTCTGTCTGTCTATGTATGTCTGTCTGTCTCTTTCTGACTGCCTATCTCTGTCTGTCTCTGTCTGCCTCTGTCTGTCTGTCTCTCTCTTTCCGATCTATTTAACTTCCTCCTCTCTCTTGCTGTCCTCTTAGATTTCGTTCTTTTACACAAAACACACACACACCCACAGACAATGATCCCGCTGGGTAAAACCTAAAATAAACGACGTGTTCTTCCCGGTTATCCCCCCTTAATGACCAAATTTTGTTTTCTGATCGACTCGGAGCATGAATTATGAAAAAACCTATCTAGCTTTTCTATATTAGAACTAGGAACTTAATATTCACCCTGAACGCCCGACAAAATTTGATTTTTTTTTTAAACTTTGTAGAATCTCCTCATTGTCTGCCTGTGCCGTTTTTTTTTTTTTGTTCTACACACACAAAAAGACATCTTTGCCTAAGCCCTATTTATAATGGCTGCCTTATCAAGTTTCAATGAAATATAACTATTTAATTCAAATGTTTGTCTTTCCATAACGCACTTTCTTCTACGTACTGGTCTAAACTTTCATAAATATAATTATTACTCGTAACAAGAAGAGCATAAGTAGGGGAGCGCTTGTTTCAATGCTTTCGAGCCCCAATAGAAAAAAAACTCATTATCTTTATAATTACGTAGGAGAACTTAATCAACAGAAAGATTATGGTTTAACTGTTTTTCTTTACATAAAAAATATAAACAATCAGGCATGACCGATTTGATTTTCCCATCATTTACTGGTCGTCTAATGAAGTTTGACTGTCCTCAGTAGTATCTTTGTTTACTCTCATTCAACGTTTTGTTGTCTGTTTCCTAATTTGGACCTTTCATTCTATACTTTCTCCTATCTTTCTCTTTCTTCATAAAAATTAAGAGTTGTTTCGGTTCAGACTTATATTATAAATTAAACAATCAAGTCCACATAAGTGTACCTGTTGCCCCTTCAGTGTCTCTGTCTGTCTGTCTGTCTCTCTCTCTCTCTCTGGTTCTCTTTCTCTCTGTCTGCGACTGTCTTTGTCTTTCTCTCGTTCTCTTTGTTTCTCTCTCTCGTTCCTTTTGTCTCTCTATCGCTCTGTGTCTGTCTTGTGTCTACCTCTATTTCACGTTCTCTCTCTTTCTCTCTATGTCTTTCCTTTGTCTTTCTATGTCTTTTTCTCTCTCTACCTTTCTCTTTCTTTCTTTTCTATCTACCCGGCCTATCTATAATGTATCTATCCATCTATCTATTATTTATCTATTATAAATCTATATATCTATCTACCTATATATCAATCTATCTATCTATCTATCTATCTATCTATCTATCTATCTATCATTCTATCAATCTATCTATCTATCAAACTATCTATCTATCCATCTATCCATCTATCTATCTATCTATCTGTCTGATTGTCTGTCTGTCTTTCTCTCTCTCACTCACTTTTTCATCTCTCTATCTTGTGATCCCATTATCTCTTAGTCTGTATATTTCTATAAAGTTCCGAATCTTACAGTTTTAAAACTTAAAAGAAAAGAAAAATTAAATGCCTTTCTATTAATATTATAAAATTTCTCAAGGTATCGCGTATGTGAAATTTACCTTGACTACATTTATCTTTAACTCTAGGCAATAGACTTCTTCAGTTTTAATCCTGAAGAAAATCTTTGCCAAGTATTAGAGACTTAGGTAAATTCATAAAGCATGTTCACGACGGGTGTTCACAAAATGAGTTCAATTTTTGTTATTCACGTGTAACATTATACCAAGTACGCCTTACGGAGTTGCCTAATAAGCCGATAAAGTTATAATACGAATAAATCTATATATAATATTCAGCTTTAAAGTAATCCTCGTTTGGTTCGGGTGTCCTCAAAATAAGCTAAATATGTAACACACATGTATACAACACACATGTATACAACTCCAAGAAATGTTATGAAACAAATAAAATAATAAATGAAAATAGCTTATAAAAACTTTCATAAATATATATAACAGTTTTAAAATTAGTCTAAAAAACGAAAAGAAATAGCCCGGTTGAATTTCGAAACGTTCGTTTTCTCAAGGGGTGGGAAAAATATTAACAAGGTAAATGTTTTTTTTTTAATTCTAAACTTTAGTTTAAAAAAAACTGGCTTTGTATGATAGATTTTAAGTACCGTGTACTGGCGTTCAAGTGCAGTCAAAGTAATGAGGTTACGGAAAAACTGTGTGACTGTCAGAAGTTACTAATCGTGAGGTATTTTAATCTGGCACTAAACATTTTTCTTTACAACTAAAGAACATTTTTTTTCTCAACCTTATAGTTTGTTAGACTTCGGAAACTCCAATTTGACAAGACATCTTTTTTAATAAGGCTTGCTTTTGTTTGAAAAAAATTACGTATATTTTTTTTCAAGGAATATTGTCATGTTGAAAAAAAGTATTATTTATTTCAAGTAAAATTATCATTATTATTCCACAGAATGTTGATAAAGTTATTAATTTGAAGGCTAAAAAGCACGCAATGTGTAAACTATTGACCCATTGTAATATAATAAATTGCGGCATTCATACGAACGTGTTAGGCTGGTCGTGAAACAATAATTAATTTTGCACCAAGCATCCAAATCTAACAAAAAAAAAAAAAAAACATTACTGAATCTTGAGTAATATCCATTTGGAGTTATGATTGCAAAACAAGGTCAACAAAAAAGGTACATTATCTAAGATTGGCAAAGACTATAACTTTTTCCATCAATCTCTCGAAACACAATTCTATTTTTTAAACTTTCGTCTTATTTTAAACGAATCACAGTAGCAAATTTATCGACAAAGGCCAGGATCATATTTCTAGCTCTAGTGATTATTTTATCAAGCAATCTACTGATTGCCGGGAGAATCCTACTTTCAGCTTTGCACATTTTATCCAGCTAGGGGCGCGTGATTAAAAAAACCAACAAGAAAAGTTACTGATTAAGGAAAAATCGCGCAATTTCAAGATGGAAATTTCATTATGAAAAAAACCGTTGAATGTAAACACCAGAGGAAGAATTTTCATAAGTGATTTATAAGTGTGCAGGGTGAAAGTGATTAGATTTGAGACTTCCTGTGTTTTTTTTGTAGTGAAGTGGCCACGTGTCTCTGCTGCTGGGAGTACGCATGCGCCAGTCTCTCTCACGTCGAGTACGCATGCGCCAGTCTCTCTCACGTCGAGTACGCATGCGTCAGTCTCTCTCACGTCGAGTACGCATGCGTCAGTCTCTCTCACGTCGAGTACGCATGCGTCAGTCTCTCTCACGTTGAGTACGCATGCGCCAGTCTCTCTCACCTCAAGAACGCATGCGCCAGTCTCTCTCACCTCAAGTACGCACGCGTCAGTCTCTCTAACGTCGGGTACGCATGCGCCAGTCTCTCTAACGTCGAGTACGCACTGGCCAAATCTGGGCCTTGGTCGCTTCAGGGTCGCGTCAATAACAACATGGCTAACCCGAATGTTGCTTTGATTTGAATTTTATTAAGATTGACTGTTTTTTTTTTTTTTATTCAGATATACAACACCCTGCATTTGTGTTAAAAGTGGCCTTATAATGTACAGGTCTGCTAAGGCATTAGTGGCGCTGCTCTTGTGGCGACACAGTTACGCTGAGTAACGAAGCCAAATTTCCCGAAATGAATTAATGTAGTAGATAAAATTAAAAAAAAACAAACAAAATAAGTACAGACAGAAACCCACAATATAAGATACCTGTAGTCGTTCTGGTTTTCTCCCTTTATATTTGTAAGTTGTATCCTTTTTCAGGCCTTCTTCTTCATCATCATTATTCTCTCGCTGCCTGATTAAAATAATATTGACGTTCTTGTACTCCAAAGTTTCCTATCAACTCCAAAAAGATAAGTCTCTGTAATTTTTAAATGTCGCTGTCATGCACAGATACTTATAAGAAGACAATTTTGGGTCTCTTCAGAGTGCTAACCATCTTATGCATTTGGGTGGAGAAAGGAATTGGCTCTTCTGAAAAGTATCTGCAGGATGACTCTTAATGAGTATAAAATGATCATCGCCTAGGCTTTGAGCAGGCTTCACAAAAATTTATCGCTTATCATCATGTTAATGTTAGAAAGAACTTCTTTGATTTGAGGGTTACAAATACCTAATTAGTTTGCCACAAAGAACAGTCACTGCATCCACCTTAAACGCTTTCAAAAACAGCATCGATGGACTCCTCAGGGACTACAAAATATACAGCACCAACTTCCCACTACATCCAGTGCTTCAATCTTTGCAAGGTGGTCGGGATTGAAAACCTCAACATCATCGACGAGGCCTGGGGCCCTCACCGATGGATATTCTTGTGTTTTTGTATTATAAGACGTTTTGTTAATTGCAACCTATCTTCTCTCACCACTGTTACTTGAAAGTCAGTTTGAAAATGCTAACATAATTCCGAGACTTGTGTAGGTTTTTTTGCTTTCATGTGATACGTTAGTTGAGATTAAACATTTTATGTCACCGACAGCTTAAAAAACTATAATTAACGGTCCTACCTTTTCATGCAACACTGTGCTTCTCGATGTCCGGTTGGATAACGGTACATCAGACAAACTGATACAACGTTATATCTTGAGACAGACAGAGACAATGAAGTGGCAACAGGTACAATTATCATCAGATTGCCTGATGACGCGCCTACCAACCGGGCGGCGAGAAACACGGTGTCGCATAAAAATAAGTTAGGACTAGGCTACAATGTATACAAAAGCTCCTTATACAAGTTGATCACTGTATTATATGACAGAAAAACCAAGACGCAATATATACCCATCGATAAGACACATCTTGAGTTTACCACTAAGATCTTAATAACTCTCACAGTAAATAAAAAAGGTTGAAATCTTTGAATTCAAAAGTAATAAGAAAGTCAGATGAAGTTAATATTCAATGTTTTCGTAAAGCGATTACAGCATTTAGTGGATTGGGTGCTGATTAAAGAATAATGCTCTTTAGTTTTTAAGGTGTGTTATGAGTTTTATGTGCTAAGAAAATTATGTGGTTTTACGCTATGCAAATTTAATTTATCTTTTTTTTTTGCAAACGTTTGCAGAATTATGAATTGTTCTATAAAGTTCAAGGGCTTCCAGGTTTCACTCTCCCTCTCTCTCTGCCTCTCTTTAAAATGTTACTTTTTATGAATGTTCATCATGCTATCAAAATATTTTTAACTGTGCTTAGGTTACAATTGTTTTTCAATTTATATGGTTCTTTTGTTTGTTTCAAGATATTTCATTATGCAATAATATCATGTTTATATTTAACGGCCAAATGAAAAAAGGCACTGTGCCTAATTTGCTACCGTTGTCAAATAAAATAATATTCAAATTCAAATTCAAATTCAAATTCAATTTCTCTCTCTGTCTCTCCCTATCTCCCTCTATCTCTGTCTCTCTCTCTTTTTCTCTGTCTCTCTCTCTCTTTTTTCTCTGTGTCTCTTTCTCTGTGTTTTTGTCTGTGTGTCCGTCTGTCTGTCTATCTCTGTCCCTCTGTCTCTTTATCTCTATCTGTCTCTGTCTGTCTCTGTCTTTCTGTATCTATCTGTCTCTCTCCCTCTCTCTTCCCCTCCCCCCCACCCAATATGTCGATTATCAATACCGCTCTAATTATATACTGCCAAGCTCTACAACTGATTACTAGAAAAAAACAAAAACAGAGAACTAAATAAATCTGAAACGTCGTTAATTTCTTTTAATAGCTTCCCATTTTATTTCTCTAAACCTGTACATGCTATGCCACCTAATTATTCCAGCCAAGAGCTTGTATATAGATCCCCACATCAATCGTTCTACCTGTGTTTAATATCACTCTTGTTGTGAACAAGACAACAAGAAACAGATTTTTCTCCTCATAAAAAAGCGATATAAAAATAACGTTAGGCACCGGCGAGTAATTAACATCAAGTGGGATAGTTTTCTCGTATCTATAATTTCTTGCTCAAGGACATTTTTTGATGATGGATTTTAATTATTGTCTCTGCATTTGCTAATTCTCTGCAACCCAACGCGGTGCGTTCGCCTCTCTTGGTGCATTTACTTTAAGTTTTAGCACTGAGCAAAGTTTGACCTGTTTGGCTCAATGTTTAGTGTGATAATTTTAAAACTTTTTGTTGTGAGGTTTGAAGGAAATTTTTAACTTATATAACGAAATTTATAGCTTTGAACTGTAATCAGATTTCAAACAAACAATTTTTTGTTTATACTTTTAACAGTATTTTATATTTAGAGGAAAGTATTTTCTAGTAAAGTATATTTTTTATCAATTCATCTATTTTGATTTGACCAGATGTTTTCGTAGCAGGTTTCATAATATAAGATGATAAAAATAGACCGTTGCCGGGAAAGCGGTGAAGTTTGTTAAGAAGTCTAATCGAAAAAAAAAACTTCAAAAACTTACAAGGATCTTTGAGAATCGAGAGGGTTTCTGAACCAGGTGATTAAGCCCAAATATTAAAAACAAAAAAAGTATCATTTTGACCGCCCCCACACCCACCGCTCTTTTCCAATTTATAATTTGAATTGGAGTATACAAACGCGATCTCAAAAACATTTTCTGAGTAAAGTGCCAGCTATATCAATTAAAAAATATCATGTTGATGTCGATCATGTGTTTTTAATTTGAATTAAAGCATACTAATGCAATCCCTACGTCCAAAAAAATTTAAAAAAAAATGGATAATGAGTAAGAGGTCGTCAAAACAAGAGGGCCCTGTCGCCGAAGTTAACAAAGAACCAGCGAATGAATGGTATATTGATGTAACTCATTTAGGTGGGTTTTTTTCCAAGAACATGCAGGACAAATAACATAAGGAAATGCATTTTTTAATGGAGTGGGCTTGCATACTTATAATCCAATGGTAAACATAGAGATTTTGAAAATTAAAGTATTTAAGCCTAGAGGCTTAGCCTTTAATGCGACTTGACAAAAAAGCGAGTAATATCATTGTATCAACAGACACACTTATTTACGGCTAGAAAAAATTATCACACTTTTTTTATTTGATGAGCATTAACAATCTTGAAATAAACAAATGAAAAAAATAGCAGTGCAAAACGGTGCATGATAGGGGTTTCGTAACAAAATGAAACCGTGCCAGAATATTCCTCAAGATCTAAGGTCACATAAAATTGTTTGTGTCTCTATCTAAACGAATGTGGTTTGAAAATCATTATGAAACATATAAATTGTGAATGGCAAAAAAAAACGGGTATATTTTTTAAAACCAAAAACTAAAATTTAAAAACAAATTGTTAAAGACATAATATAGAGAGCGTTAAGTTAGACCAGAAGGTCTCGCAACCAGTGGAAATGCATCAGTTGGGGCAACTTTTACTTTGTCATTAAATATTGACCTTAGAAGCGTTAAAACATCAGAATGATGTCTGTACCATTCTCTCTTCCTTCCTAAGCCAGGTTTCCCGTTGCCATTTGAAGATTTACTTGCCCCATCTGCTTATTTTTATCTTTACTGTATACACTGTTTTTACTCCTTAGTAGCCATTTAAAAGTTCTTTGTACTGACACGTAATATGAAACTACAAATATTTATGAAAAACGCGTACCACTACAAAGAGAAATATTTGTTTCTGTTTCTCTC
>BMAT01006697.1:52619-64235 GCA_019649035.1 Elysia marginata
TCTCTATAAAGAGCATAAATGAGGAAGTGAGACAAAGAATCGGAATTACCATTGGACCACATGTTGACCTTCTGACCATCGCTCGGCAACGGACACTGAAATGGTATGGGCTCACTACTTGCTCACCTGGCCTTGCCAAGACCATCATGCAGGGTACCGTAAATAGAGGCAGAAGTAGAGGGAGGCAGAAGAAACGCTGGGAAGACAGCCTCAGAGAAAGGACAGGACTTGAGCTGAGAAACACCATACGGATAGCTGAAGATAGAGAGGAATGGAAAGCTGTGGTTAGCAGATCTTCTATGGGCCCCAACGGATCCCAAATCTATGGGATACGTGATAATGTGATGGCGAGACAGACAAGTGGATAAAGAGAAAATTAATCTTGTTTTTTTTCTTTTACCACAAATAGCCTTAACTGTTTTCGAACCAGAGGCAAACGATGTCGTCTGAAGTGGTATAGAGACAAATTCTAACATGAAAGTGTACAGAGAAAGTACCACTACAAAATTACATGAATAATTATTATAAGTGTTTTTTAGATGCCAACATAAAGCAATTGGTGTGCTTCGTTAAAGTGGGTCCATGCTTGAACTATTCACTGAAAGGAATGTCAGAGCTATGGCTCATTTCTCTCAGAATCAAATTCCACGGCTCATAAAGAGTGCATCTCTCGCCAAATGCGAAGGGTTAGGCCATTGCGTTATTAAATGAGGATAAAATTATGTTATGCTCACTAAAAGAAAATTAGAACACCATCTAAGAGTATATCATGAAGAAAGCAAATTCAATTACATATCTTTAATGTGCCGTATCCATAAATGTAATTGTTATTCTCATTGTGAATGATGGCTTAAACCACAAACCATCGTGGATGTTTACGAAACGTTTTGAATTAGGCTAAGAGGTGGGTTTACATAAACAATACGAAGAAGTGAAACATGGCAAGCAAAACTAGGTTAGATCTAGGCCTATCTACTGCTAATTGCATACATTTAAAATCTTTCAATCATTAGATCTAGGCCTAGTCCAGACTCTTAATTTATTGCTGCAGATCTAAATCTAAATCTAGATTACTTAAATTAGTTCTAAGTCATATTTTAAACATATAACCCAGAACCTACAAGTAGATAAAAAGTAGGTTCTACTCAATTGATGCAAAATTAAATAGACGGGTTTGGAAAGAGGGCGAAACTATAGTTATTGAATAGAGGCTGTTACAAAAGGTTGTAAATTTTTCGTTTGTGATGGAGGAAAAAGTATTTTCAGAAATAGCACAGGAAGAAACAATACTGTCACTATGATTAATGTTATGACTTTCTTAAATTACACCTTGTAATGCTTTGTTAAAAAGTTTTCTATTAATTGAACAAGAAATATTGAAACGGTCACACCCAAAATCTGCCGTTTGTGAGGCAGTACACAAGTTTTGTCCAACATCACAACCGATAGATGTTCTGTTACGTTTTTCTTTCATTTCTCTTAAGGCGTAGAGTATTTTTGGATAAATTTTTCAACAGAACTAAATGATCTGGTTTGAGAGAAATACAAAGTAAAACATTCTTTTATCACAAACTTAATTATTTTGCTATGCCTTGAAATACTTTGTCCACCATGACAACCGACAGAATCAGGACCTTTTGTAATAGCCTCAATATTGTGTTCTTCTGCCTTCTGGCTGTTTTTGTCAGTGTGTAAAAATCTGTATACATTTTTGTCAAACGCATACAATTAGGAAAATAATGCATTTTCTGATTTTCTGTCATTATCATAATATGTACCGTATCTGTTCATATGGCTTTGGTCCTACTTTTGTTTTCTTTATTAGTTACTGTATCTGATTAGGGCACACATATGAACAATATCCCATCAGCATTTTTTTAAACTACTCTCTCTCTCTGTCTCTGTCTCTGTCTGTTTGTCTGTCTGTCTGTCTCTCTTTCTTTCTGTCTTTCTTTCTCTCTCTCTCTTCGCTCTCAATCCTTAATACACAGATATTGTCATAAAAAATGAGCATATTGGAAGAAAAGAAAAGAAAGCAAACCCAAAATATTGATTCGTGGCGCGCCTTTCAATCTTATCCTTTAGTTATTAACATTTTGTTTTCTTTTCATTTCGGCTATTTCAACTAATGCAAGCTGTGTTGTTTTTAAGTACTACAAAAAAACGAAAATTGTACCCTCAAGGACTGATAGATTTTCTGTGCTTTGTGAGATTTTACCCAGGGAAAGATTAAAAACTGTCCTAATTTGCTCCGCTTGAACGTGATGGCGTTTTTAAATCTAATTCAAGTTCATTCGGTCAATACAAAGTTACATAAGTATGTTCTAAAATTATGAATATTATAGCAATCTCGCGTTAAGATTATCAGTACATATATAAAAATATCAGTACATGTATTAAGGAAATACAATGTTTTCTCTTTCTCTCTCTCAGTCTGTTTGTCAGTCGGTCTCTTTCTGACTCTGTTTCTATGTTTCTCTCTCTCTCTCTCTCTCTCTCTCTCTCTCTCTCTCTCTCTATCTGTGTAGAATTTTCTCTCTTTTGCCACAACGAATAAGAAATACATACACTCCTCTTACCCTATCAAATGGTGTCTCTGTGATAACTGTAATGTGAAGCATAAATTAATACACGCGTGTCTGCTTAAAATTTTGAATATGTCAGAAAGTTTTGGTATGTCATCAGACATTCAGTAATATTCTGTCACCATTACAAAAACTACAGAATCGAAAACAACTGGTTTAAATTCTTTTTTTCTTTTACTGTATATTTCATTAAGCTTAATCACAACACACAACACATCAAAGAAATATCACACAGTCTTGCTGCCGTGTAGCCTACAACCCAAACATGGTATTTCTTTCTCAAGTGAGCGAGAAACTGGAAAATGTAGCAGAAACATCTGACATTTCAAAGTGCAATTTACAACATTAAAAAATTAGTGTTATCTAACTTTGAAACCTTTTGACAGGTCCCACTGAAAAAGTTTGAGTCAATACCTACACACAAACTCCCGTTTCTGCGCAACTACTTTACTGAAATCAAGTTATATCTTTCCAGCATTTGATTACTGTTTAAACGGCTCATTACACTGTGTTTGTTGAACGCATATTTAAAATACATTAATTTTTAGTACCTACAGGTGAAGTGTTAGACTCGGTTTAGAAAAAACAAACAAAATAAAAATAAAAACGTGGTTTCGTTTTCAAGCTTAACTCTTAAAAGGCCAACCGTTCTGGATAATATATTAAAATATCCTGGACTTCTTTTTTTTTAGTCTTTTCGTTATGTGTAATGGCCAGCAGATGTATGTTTTAAGATAAGGTCTAACCATTTTCTTTTCAATAGAAAACCATTATTCTGAAAAAAAGGGGGAAAATGTACCAAAACAGCTCGTAATCAAATCTATGATTGATAGGAAAATGATTTCGATTTTCCCATGATTGGCCATCTGAGCGTTAAAACAAAGTTTTGTATACATGTTTTTCCTCTTTGAAAAAAGTGGCGCTTGCCTGTTGGTGTATCGCAGGAATTATTCCGTCTGCGTCAGGTCAATGCTCTGCTTCGCCCTATTAAAACATCCATCAATAATACCAGAACATGATTTTACCAGATGTTGTTTGTCACGCATGGGTGAAAATTAGAGAGAGATATAGAGAGAAGAAGCAGTCGACAGACAGGCCAAGGGGTAAATATAATCAAACGGAGTCATAGAAAGATAGAGGAATGAGAGAGACATAGAAAACTCTACCAAGAGCGCGAAAGAGGGGGAGAGCACAAGAGAGAGAGAGAGAGAGAGAGAGAGAGAGAGAGAAAAGGAGAGAGAGAGAGAAAAGGAGAGAGAGAGAGAATCAGAGAAAGAGAAAGAGATGAGTGAATGAGACAGGTATAATCGCATATTTGTCTTGCAAATTACCGCATAGTTTGCTTACATTTAACGCACTAATTACATATCCTTGAACAGATGTTCCTTAATGTGTGCATTTCTTTTTTTTATTCTTAGCTTTCAAATGTGTTACAGATCTGCAAAACCTGAACGGTTCTCAAAAATGTGAAGTGTAAATAAAAATAGGAAGACTGAAATGTGATTAAAAAAATAGCATAAATTTTATTTCAGATTTTTAACTTCCTAATGAGTAAAATTTTCAGATATTTTTGTTTATTTCCTTGATTAATTTGTTAAATTTTGTACGAAGAAACGAGTCGCAGTAAAAGTGTTAGATATAGTGTTAGTGCTAATCCGTGGTAGTAGGAGTAGTTGTAGCAGTGGTAATAGTAGTAATAGTAGTAGTAGTAGTAGTAGTAGTAGTAGTAGTGGCAGCAGTAGTAATGGAAGTATAGTAGTAGTAAAAGTAGGAGTTATAAATGTAGTAGTATTGGTAGTAGTTGTCGTAGTAGTAGAAGTATTTCATTATTTTTTTATGTATACACTAAATTAATGTTTTCGACTAATTTGGCTTCGTTACTCAGCCTAACTGTGCCTCCTATGCCCCAATAGTAGTAGTAGTAGTAGTAGTAGTAGTAGTAGTAGTAGTAGTAGTAGTAGTAGTAGAAGTGGTAGTAGTAGCAGTAGTCGAAGTAGTAGTATCAGTAGTAGTAGTAGTAATAGAAGGAGGAGGAGGAGGAGAATCAATATCATGAAATATGTCGTGTTTTAGTGTATTAATGAGTGGTATAAATTTTTTACTATTCCAAACACAATTTTTTTGTTTACCCGTAACAAAAAACTAACATATCAGTGCTCAGATTTCGCTCTTCCCTGTCCAATCGATCTAGACTTTTGGTGTTTTAATACACAACGTTTAAATTGAATTAAAAAGTGCGTAAGTATAGCACGGCAGCACATGTTCAGGGGATGTAGAAAAGGGTTGAGGAGGGTCATGAGACATTGTCAGAAAAAGGAAAAAAAACATACGTAAACGGAAGGAGGAAGGGGATTGAAGAATTTTGAAAAGACAGAAAACAAACAGAGCCTCGGTTGGATACATGGAAAAGTAAAGAGCGAGTGAGAAAAGCAAAAGAAGGGGAAACTAAGTTTGAAAAATAGATAGATAGATAGATCGATAGATAGATAGATAGATTATGTAGATAGATAGATAAATAAATAGATAGATAGATGAAGAGAAATATATAGTTGCTAGAGAGAAAGAAAGAGCTAGACGGGAAAGTAGTAGATGGACAGACAGACAAAAACCTAAAACAGGGCTCTGATAGTGACATTTTGGGAGTATAAGTGATGCTTGTGGAGATTTCTGAAACCTTCGGGGCATTCAGAGGCATCGCTGAAGTCTGGGCATAGTAAGGCAGAGAGCGACAGGCCAGGGAAAACAGTCTGACACTAATGAACGCGGGTACCCACCGAGTGCCTGGGGGCGAGGACTGTGTGGGATGGGAAAACTATGGCTGGTTGTTTGTATGTTTTCTTCTAATATGAAGTGCTGTTGGTTTCCATGGTAGAGAGTCCATCCCTCGTGACCCCAGGGTCATTTCCACCAGAGTGCTAGTTTTAGCGCAGTGGTTGTAATCCAAGAGTAGGTTAATGGTGTGGCCTTGTCGAAGACACCATGCCTTACTATAGTGTCTTTAAAATGTAAAAAGCCTTGGAGTTTTAGTCCTTAGTCTTTGTGCTTCTTAAAAGTGCATTATATTTTCATATGACCTTTGTGCCTCTAATAAGTGCCTTGTATTTTGATATTTGCCTACAAGCAATGAATTTTTTTAGTGACATGTGTGCGGCGACCGAAATAAATTAAGCAGATGCTAAAGTTATCACAAATTGACGTAAAAACATTTTCCTAATGTGTACTTGATACTATTTCATAATCTATGTAAGTTATAAGTCTAGCATTACTATGAAAAGTTTTTTTTTTCATTTAAACATCAAATGAAAAAGTATATTCCCATATTGGTTTGTATTTAAAGCGCTCTAACTTAACACCATGTCTGAGTGACTTATGCCTAAATTAGCCAGGTTTCCTCGGATCATTCTAAATTATCTAGATTATGTTGGAATAGAAAGATTCTACTTTGTTATGCCCAGTACTGTGTAAACACTTGATGTAAAAAAGAAAACACGAAAACTTTAAATCTACGTTTATCCCTCAAGTTGAATGTTATTTTTTGACTTGTGATATTGAACAACAAGAAAAAGTTATGAGGTCAGCGTCGTGTATCTCTGCGACAAAGGCTGAGGTCCACCGCTAATTTAGCAGGCGGAAAACCCCTATCTTGAGTATTTAAAATCCAAATATTCTAATGTATCATTTTTGTGTTCAGCCGGGCGCATTACACAAAATACTTGTTAAGCTTTAACTTTTCATAAGAATAATACTAACAACTCAAACGACGTTATGGAACTTCCATGTTCCAGGTTTGTTTACAATTAGGCTGACAGGCCTGTTGAGTACTGACGTCGACAAGATACTTGGGAGGCTCTTCATTCACATAACTACTTGCTTCAGGGGTGAGCGGTGGCGCAATTGGTAAGGCGGTTGAAAAAAATTGATACAGTGAAGTTAGAGAGAGGGAGGTAAATGTTTTAAATAAGTAGTCCGTGCGTCAACGTTGTCTAGTTGTCGACGTGCGGCTTTCGTATCGAGAGGTCCGGGGTTCGAGTCCTGTGTCGGCAGATCCCGGGTTCAATCCCCAGTCCGGGCATAATTTTAAATGCTCCCCTGTGCCAACCCTGTACTTAATGGGTAGCTACGTCTCTTAATGGCACAGGGGAGCATTTAAAATTATGCCCGGACTGGGGATTGAACCCGGGATCTGCCGACACAGGACTCGAACCCCAGATCTCTCGATACGAAAGCCGAACGTCTACCACTAGACCACGTTGTCGCACGGGCTACTTATTAAAACGTTTTTCTCCCTCTCTCTATATCTTCACTGTATCAATATCTTTGACCCTCTTTGTCTTCTCTCTCAAACTTACGCTCTTGCCAACTTCAGCCTTCTCTTTATATTCTCTTTCTGTCTATCCTTTTCTATCTTACTCTTTTTCTTTAATTGTGCCTGTCACTCTATCACCTTTCTCGTCTCTTTGTTTTCTTTTAAAATCTCTCTACTGTACCCTTCTTGTGTCTTGTTATGACAATGTGATAAAAAACATCCTTAAGCAAGTTAAACAATTATTGGTTTTTTGCTTGTGGCAATTTAAAAAGCACAATAATGAGAAGTCTATAGTATGACCATTTGCATGATCTGGTAAGCAGAATCTGATGGAAGTGTCTCATCCCTTACTGGTAGAAAATGTTCATGAAAGTGAGAAAAACTAGAGATAGAGAAAAGCATACGTGAGAGATATTGGTGATAGCAGTGTATAGAAGGGCGAACATAGAGATAAGGAAAAGATAATAGCATATGAGAAAATGCGATGGAAGAAGAGAAAGATGTTGACTTGAAACGAATTTGCGAAAAGAATGGAGGACGTTAAAGATATGAATGAGAAAGGTTGGCGGTAGAAGAGGGGCGGGTCTGAATAAAAACAGAAAAATAATATGAGGTGGGCAGACAATAAAGTCAATAAAAAGGAAGAATATTTGAGTTGAGGCGGGGATTAAGGTAGATAGAGAGAGACAGAGACAGGCAGACAGACAGACAGACAAAGACAAAGACAGTTACAGAAGAACAGAAAGACGGACAGACAGAAAGAGAAAGAGAGAGACACACAGACAGACTGACAGTCAGTCACAGACAGGCAGACAGACAGACTGACAGACAGACTGGCAGACAGAGGGAGAAAGAGAGAGAGAGAGAGAGAGAGAGAGAGAGAGAGAGAGAGAGAGACAGACAGACAGACAGACAGACAGACAGACAGACAGACAGACAGAGTGGAGCAGAAACCATTCGTACCAAAATCTATAAAACATATAAGTGTAACCATATACATTTCAATAAAGATAAAGATTTCGTTTTGGCTTTTCAACCATGCTGACATTTTGTTTTGTCGCTAGTTCAATCTTATCGCCTTAAGAATTTTTTAAACAAAGAAACGAAAGCTTTTAATGACCATAAAACAAATTAATGGTTTTGGTTTTAGAGAAAGTGTTGAATAACTTAATCTTTTAACGTTAAAAACATTTAATCTCCTAACGAGATTCTTTAGCTCTCTACAAAACAGCTCAATTGGCAATTATTGCTTTCTAATGCGGTTTTAATGGTTTCACGGCTCTTTTACAACTTGCATATACTTAAATAAAAGTTGGCGGGTTTAAACAAGATACATTATATTATTTTTAGAAGGTATTGCTTGGATAATTCGTATACAGAGAGACAGAGATGCAGAATGAGACAGAGAAACAAAGAGAGAGAAAAAAGAGAGAGAGACACACAGAGAGAGGGAGAGAGAGAGAGAGAGAGAGAGAGAGAGAAAGAGAAAGAGAGAGATACATGTAACATAAAAGTAACATACTTACCTAAGAAAATAGCAATACTCGCAAAGTGTGACGCCAGAGAAGAGATAAGGATAGCAACTTTGAGATCAGTTTTCAAAATTTCCATCTACTTCAAATCGAAATTTCTAGTTTTCAGACTGAGGTCTGCATTTTCAACCTTGCATATTTTATGTATCTTTTTGTGAGAATCTCATGAATTTAAAGCCTTTCCATTTGCTAGTGTTTGTTTCGGTTTGTGTTACAAAAACTGTGTAAAGTTTATCAAACTAATTTGCATAGTATCAAACGGTATCTAAGAAAATTTGTTTTTACGCTATTTCAAACGAATTGTCAAACAGGTATTGATAACATCTAGTGCATAACGCTTATACTTTATATAAAAATCTAAAAAAAATTCCCACTTCAAAGAAAAAAACTAAAGTCATTTGAGTTTCATAAGTATGCTGTTACACACAAAACGAAACAAAGTTTATCTTCTGTTTGTGTTGTAAAATGAGATATCAGAAGGAAGAAGACCAATCTCAATTGCGGTCTCATGCCACTGCATAGGTATTTCAGTTGCTTCAAGAAACTCTTTAATGGCTCTGACCTATATCTCAGTAGAGTCACGTGACTCCGAGGAAAACACCAATCTTTTCCGTCTTACGTCTTGCACATTGCACACTTTTTATGTGTGGCATTGTAGGAAAAATTATCAAGCATAAAAAACGGTCTTATCGAGGCTGTGCACATTACGTAAATATAGTGTCTAGCTATAAAAAAGCCGGACATTTCCGTAAGTTGGAGTAAAAGTCTTGTGTTCAATGAACCAAAGTAAACCTAATTTACGTATATCTACATTGATCCTTAGCACAAAAGAGTTATAATGACTTCCGGGATCGTCAGCTATTTTGTTAGCGAAATGCAACATTTTTGTAATGTGCACTGACAGCCTCAATAGCACTGTCGATACAAAAATCAGTACCAACAGTGAGAATCACGTGATAGATATAGATCTAGGTCAGAACCATTTTAGTAGAGTACAGAAGGGCAAACATAATCTGCAGATTGAGCGTAAAAAAAACCAATAACAATGATGCCTTCTTATTTACGTGGAAGATTTAATGACATTCTCTTGGATGTTTCGAATGCCACGTGTGATGTTTTGCTAAGGAATATGCTCAGTGTATTGAATATCTAATGATCACCCATACACATTTTACTGTTGTTTGTCTGGGCTCTCCTTGCAGTTTCTTATGCGGTTTCTATTTCATTATGATCTTTTAAAGGGAGAAGAAGATTTACCTTGGGCGTAGTGTGAACATGTGAGGAGATATACACGTAATAAGTAAGATTTGTTTGGCTAATTAATAAGCTTCTTATTTGAAACTGTAATGGAATGTAAGCAAAATTATAATATTGCCTGCAGATCAGTGAGTCGCCTGGGCGATCATATTGCTATTTTGATGTGACTATTACAACGACGTTTCGCAAAAGTGAATCGGCTTGGAAATAGTTGTTGATGTTGTAGATTTAGTCTTAAACAGTAAAAGAAAGTTATACGTCAGGTTTTAAAAAATTTCGTAGTTTTAGATTTTCAACATATAGTACACGTATTTTCCGCTACAGCCAGGTCTTCAATCCTCGCAAGGTGGTCGAGATTGAAAATGTCAAGATCCTCGACGGACCTAGGGCCCTTATCGTTGAACATTTTTGTGTTCCTGTATAGTGTTACACCGTATTGGAGTACGACATAATCATTTGACGGATAAGAAACCTATAAATCTAGAGACATGTCAAAGCAAAAAAGGCTTATTATTGTTTTTAGAAAAAATGGTTATAGTCTCCTGCTGACCAAGGCAGTCTTAAGACTTTACGTGTTCCCCCCAACACAAACCAAAGCAAATTCAACTCGTATTTCAGATCGTTACAGTACGGCTGCCTGCCAGGCGCTTAAACACTAATATTCCTCAAATTTCGAGCACTGCCTCTAGACAGGTACCCATTTTACAGGTTGGTGGAATGAGGGATGTGTGAATAAATTGTTTTCCTAAAGCAATTGCAACATGGGTCGTGGTTTGGAATCGAACCAGCAACCACCAGATCACGAGTTCAACACGCAAAGCTCTCAGCCACGCTGCCGCACATGATTAATTTTGTGTCTTAAGTTTGTTACTCAATCGAGAGATAAAAAGTCACACGTTCACAAATAAAAATTGAAACCTTTAATTTTTGCGTTGGTAAAATTAGGATTGTTTGCAGATTTGTAACACATAAAAATCGCCGAACAACAACAAAAAAAGAGTTGCACAATTATCCTTCTTATACTAAATATTACTACTGAAGCTTGGTCATTTTCAGATCTTGTATTTTTTATGCCACACTCAATCAGCACAATTTATCAAGTTACCTTGAGCGCCATGGTTGTATGGTTAACATCAATTAATGCAATTGACTCCATAGCGATAACCGGCTCTGTGGCCTAGCGGTAAGACACTCGCTCAGAGATCGGGATATTATAGTGGTTCAATCCCGGCCCAGTCAAACCAAGGACTTTAAAATTGGTATAACAGCTGATCCGCCTAGTGTCTGGCATTATGGATTAAGTGATAAGTCTGGTCGGCCCGGTGTCAAGATAAAATGACTGGGTGGGGTGTTTGTAAGCGCTCTTTACATCACACGCTCTCAATTGTCCGAAGCGCCGTTTCTGAAATAAACTTGTAGTTGCAAAGAGACGTTAAAGTTCAAACAACCAACCAACCATGACCGATAATAAACAGTACTCATCAACAACGGCATGAAGGTATCATTCCTTTCAGACTTGTGTCTGCGTGGAGCTTTCTGGTCTCGCTTAGGGCAGGGACATACAATGTGTTAGCAATGGCACTATTCCATGAAATTTTAAAACTCTTTAATGCTAGTTCCCGTTGTACAATGGTAAGTTTGGCTTAGATTTAGCACTGGAATTATTTAAAAAAAAAACTTCCTCGCCAACAGAAGAGTTCGCTGATGAGCCCACCTTCTGAATTTTATACACAAAAAAAGGTTACTACTGAAACAGTCCCATAGAGACCTTGCGCCTGGAAGACGATAACGTATGACGTCACAAGGCCCATACACAAAGCAGATGGCCGTCCAGCCTAGTTTTTTCTCTTCTATGGGCTTCGTCCTCCCGAGCGAGCTCATAACGCATGGTCTCTAGTATAGGTGTTTGTAAGTTAGTATAGAGCAGAACCCCAAG
>BMAT01006711.1:8608-24853 GCA_019649035.1 Elysia marginata
TCTTTAAAGGTCAAAGTCACCATATCTGACTTATTCACCCTGAACACAAGACATATTAATTGGTTCATTCAGAATCCTGTTTTTAGAATTCATCTATTTGTTTAAAATACGAATTTTTTAAGATGAAACAAGACTTTCTCACCATTTCAAACTAAGTTGAATCATCTCACCTTTTTATAAGTTAATAATGAACAGAGCAAAACAAAATTAATAGACTGAAGACACTTATATCAATTTTTAAAAATTACAAAGCAAAATAACAAGGACCTTCCAAAATTAAATGAGATGAAAATAATTTTATGACCTTTCATGGGTTTGGAGAAGGCACAACCTACTTTGGTTATCAATTAATACTTTTGCCTTTTCACTAGACTTTACATATTCAACCGTGGAACTAGTTACTGATATTTCTTTACTGCTTTTAAAATACATTTGCCAGCTGTCTAAGCAAGATGTCAAATAACTGTAAAAAAAAAAAAAAAAGGATACATTTTTAGAAAAGATGTAAAATTCATCACTGTTTAATCTCTTGTATGTCCTTTTACTGTCTTTTGCAGTTTGATGAAAGACATGACTGGCAAGGAAGATCAGTTTAGAGGACCTGCTATAAGAGCATTATGCTCAGTTACAGATGTGAGTTTATTTCTGGTACAAGGTGGAAAAGAAACATTTTCTGTTCATGTTCACAAGGTTTATGTAGTGAAGTATGAGCTAACCTAGAACCTTCTGTGGTGAAAAAGACAAGATTTTATTTGAAATGAGTGGTTTAGAGATATTTTTCAACTTATTTCAGTTTGAATTAGATGTTGTTGGTTTTTTTTTTTATAGAAGAATGCTGCAGTTTCATGGCATTTATTGTATTTTCTGAGAAAAAAAATGTTAAACTTCTGCAATGTGTTATTAGTTGCCCATTTACAATGTTTTGACATTTCATTAAATACAATTTTTATAGGCCTATTTACCTGTAGTTAGCAGAATAGTACTGAGATATTTCCTGATCATATGTAGAAGAATGATGTTAAAACCTTGTGTGCATCATCAAATTTTAAATCTTGCATTCAAAGCAATTGAGTGTGAGTTTAAGTGACAGTTGAATATAGTCAAACCACTACAACTCTAGCTCTGAGACTTTTGTCATGATGGTTTTTTTTTTCAGCATTCAATGTTGCAGAGCATTGAGCGCTATATGAAGCAGGCTATTGTGGACAAAGCTCCAGGCGTTTCAAGTGCTGCCCTTGTTTCTGCTTTGGTGAGCAAGATAGTTAAGATTGTATGTTCATTTTTAGGGAAGGAATGCATCTTTTCATTGTCTTGTGACAAAGTTAAGAAATCATATTTTTTGTTCAAATGAGACAACAAGGCAAAGTATTTTTCACAGACATGGCATCGGAAAAGTTGACTAGACCTCTTCCGATGCAGCCAAAATTTAATGGTTTTTTTTATTGTCTGTTTTGTGTTTTAATGTCAAGGATTGCAAATAAGAGATATGAATTGAGACCCTTTTTTTGTCAAACTGCTACAGCCTTGATAGATGTACCAAAAGTATGTATAAATGATTTCCTTTCACTTTTGCAGCATTTGGGTAAAGGCAGTCAAGAAGTGATAAAACGTTGGGTGAATGAAGCCCAGGAAGCTGTTAACAGTGACAATGTCATGGTCCAGGTGAGTCCTGTTCCATTTTGTTGTAAGTTAATCTCGTAGTGCATTTCAAGTTAGTTCGAATTATTCAAATTGATTTGGTAATGTAGTGTCATGGTCAAGTTATAGATACTGTGTGTATTCTTCTCATGGTGCAGTTGCAAATAATGGTATAAAAATTTTTACTAACTTTGTATCTCCCTATTTTGTATGAATTTCATCTCAGAGAGACAAGTCATTTTGACAATGTGCATATATGGCTGTGTTTGTAAGATCATTGCCCGTCTCATGATAGGAAATATTCAAAACGCGTTGAGCCTTTTTTTTAATGAGTTATGCTTTTAAGCTTTTAGAGTGGATTATTTCAAACTATCAAAATGAAATGTGCCATATTACTTGTGATGTAATGATTTATTTTTTCCTTTGATCTCTATCATACCAGTTCCATGCATTGGGCCTTTTGTACTACATTAGAAAGACGGACAAACTTGCTGTTAACAAGCTGGTTAGCAAGTTCAGTAAACACACACTAAAGTCACCTTATGCCTACTGTCTGCTGGTAAGATAATAATACCAGTGTCCTGAAATATTATTTTTCTATACTTCTTTTTAAGTTTTAAGACTTTTATCCAGATGTTGTTTTGCAATGATAAAATTTTCTTATCATATTGATCAGGGATGGGCATTCTCAGGATATATGCTGATTTCAGGATTTTTTTTTCATTTTGAAATAAGGAAAATCCTAATCTGTATATACACTACTTATGTGAGGACAAAAATTTTTACTTGTGAATTCCTTATGGAAATTCAAAGCTTACTGCTGTAATGACTTTTCTTGTACTGTTTATGTGAATTGCATCATCAAACCTTGGAATAAATAATTGCCTAAACAATATTTTATAATGCTACGTAATGCTCGCCCTGACCTCAGGATTTTTTTTTTCAAGTAATGCCCTCCCCTGTATTGTTTTTCTTTCCTTTCGTATATTTGTATTACAGCCAGTGAGAATTAGTCATATGTTGGGAATCCTAATTTGAGAGCATTGCCTTTAAAAAGTCTTTTTTATTATTTTTTCCTTTCCACTTTAAGTTAAATGAATAATGGTTTTATGATCTTTACACATTTCTATGATTTCATAAAGTAATTTTTTTTTACTCTTAGAAGCTTGAAAATACATTGTTGAAAATTCAATGCTTTGGAATGTGAAAGATGCAACATATGGCTGATTCACACCGGTCATGAGAAAATATATTTTGCTGAGTGAATCTTTGTTGATATTTATTTTTATCCTGTACAACAAAATTTTTTATTATTAGCTGTTTCCTTATGGACAAAGTTGAAAAATTAATATGATTTTCCTTATGTGGTATTATATCGTCCTCAACTGTGTCTTAAGATTTGTTTAACAAAAAGCACATGGTACATGTACTTGATGTAATAATAATGCTGTATTTTTCAATGGCGACTTAAGCGTCTTGTCGAGGTTACTTGTCATTCTTGTAACTATCTTTACATATCTCCTTCTCTTTCAAAGATCCGCATAGCCTCAAAACTGATAGAGGAGGAGGACGCTGGCTCAGACAGCCCGATGTTTGACTTTATTGAGAGTTGCCTGAGGCACAAGTCTGAGATGGTGATCTATGAAGCTGCCCATGCTATAGTACAGCTCAAGAACACCACCGCCAAGGATTTGGCCCCGGCAGTATCCGTTCTGCAGCTCTTCTGCAGCTCACCAAAGCCTACTCTGCGCTTTGCTGCCGTGAGGACATTGAACAAGGTGAGATAAAAATATTGAAAGGGTGTCTGAAAGTAATTTTCTCCCCCCCCCCCATGACCAAGTTGGTCAGATCACTGAAATGAAATGCTAGGTGTCAGCTTATCCGTTTATTAGATTAAATTTCCACTTTATTTTTTTATCAGACACAATAGAGATTTTTCAAATCAGGTAGGGTAATTCGTTTTGTATTGAAAAAAAATGATGCAATTCTATGTTTATTATGTTTTTTGACAAACTGACTTATTATATCATACTATCATAATATCTGCTATAATGTGAATTGTTTCTGTCATTACAAAATAAAAAATGGCACCTTAACAATCTGATATTTGTCAGCAAACTGTGAAAGAGTTAACTGAGATAATTGTTTTCACCTAATTTATGTTTGAGCTTTACTGTTACAATTGGATGGTGCAGCACACCTGTTGTGTGTAATGGGAGTAAGGGATTAGTATAAAAGCCAATTTAAATTCTTTCAGGTCGCTGATAAAGATATGGTGAGGATTTCAGCACAAAAATCTGTCTATATACCAAATCTCCATTGTGTTGCAACCAGTCTTGAAAAAAAAATAAACGTCACCAAAAAGAAAAAACAACAAACAACCCAACATCTTTTTAAATCTTAAGATCAATATATATGTGAACAGGTTCTTCCTTCAGTTTTATCTTGGCCTACATTTTACTGATGTATCTGTATAATAGTTTGATGCTTAAAGTTCAGTAAATTGGTTTGCTCAAAAATATTTTGATGAAGAAAGATTTGTCTCAACATTTTTTCCTTCAACCCTGATACTTCAGTTGACAAAATTTTGACTGGTCTTGAAGACATTTCATTTTTCCCCTATTATCTGTTCATGTTGGTATGAACAGCTTTTTTTTTATAGATGTTTATTTTTTTGTTGTTAACGGTTTATGTTTTTTCCTTCTTTTAAAGATATTTTGTACACTTTTCTATACAGTGGAATCCTGTTAAGATAAACCCTGTTTAAGATAAAAAATTGTTTAATGTAAACTAATTTTTTTTTATACTGCTTAGTACAAATTTTGAATAAGCAAATATTTTTCGTGCACAGAGTTTATTTTAGCAGGACTTCACTGTAATGGTGAAAAAGAACAATCATTATTTATTCGATTCGGAAATTAAATTTGCCTGTACAGCTTTACTGCAAATTCTATCCGTTTTGTAATTATGGATTTTTGCATTATTAATGTATGTTAACTTTTTTTTATTAATCATAAAAAAAAAAGAAAAGTCAAACTTTGGACCCAATGTATCATCTCCTTTTTTATGAAAACAACTGATTAACAATACAATTCAATTCAAATCAATAGTTTTATTAGGCCAGAGACCAATTCATTAATATACATGTAGAATAACATCCAATCTTCAAGTACAGTTTTCAAGTACAATCACTAATTAGATATATACATGCTGGTGCTGCGCAGCCGAAAAACTGTCATTCATGTGACATTCTTCTTATACTCTCTCAACACTCGCGCACATAAACCAGATAGCATTTTAAGTTCTTGTTGCTGTTGATCAACTTGCTACATTATATTTTTATATTTATTCTAGTTTTACCTTTATGCTCATTGTATCATTCATAAGACTTTTATTGAAAAGCTTAAGTTTTTTAAAACATTGATTAAACTTTGCTGTTTTTTTTCCTGCTTTTTGCTTTATCAACACAAAGGTTGCCATCAAGCATCCTGCGGCTGTAACTGCTTGCAACCTTGACCTTGAGAACCTTATCACTGACGTGAATCGCAGCATTGCCACATTGGCCATCACAACCCTTCTAAAGACAGGCAATGAGAGCAGTGTTGACCGCCTCATGAAGCAGATCTCCAGCTTCATGTCGGAGATATCTGACGAGTTCAAGATAGTGGTTGTGCAGGCCATCCGCTCCTTGTGTGCCAAGTTCCCCCGCAAGCACAACGTGCTGATGACCTTCCTGGCGCAAATGCTTCGTGATGAGGTCAGGACATCACCATCATCATCATCATCTTCTCTACCCTCAGTCTCTTCACAGCAACATTCAGCTGCAGTAACTATGCATGCTGGATGGTGTATTTGTGCATGCCAATCTCATTATGTTGATATTGGCCCTCTCTCTTCCCTTCTCTCTCTTTCTCAGATTTAGTTTGTGCATGCCTTTGAACTTAGATTTAGAAACCAATTTTATAGACTTTTTTGTGAGGTTGTTTTATAGCATTAAAAAATTATGTTCATCTTTGAACCCATTCTAACATTTTACTGCTCTTATATACCTATTTTCAAATGTGATAGTACATTCTTTCCTCTTATCCCTAACTCATTGGCACTCAACATAAATTGATTACTGTGAAGTTATCAAGGTGTTATCAATAACTGTTCTCAGAGAACTATAGCAACCAAGAACATTTTTTTTTTACAAGTCAACACATGGTTAGTTTGGTTTTGAATGATTTTGGAAAAAAAAAACACCAACTAGGATTTTCCGTTTGGAAGATAATTCTCTCTCTTTGTATACAGATTTTGAGCTTCGTGCATGTCACCTTGGTATCACCTTGTTGTAAGAACACAAAAGCTTGAGTTATGTCTATACTGTGTTTCCTTTTGTTATCAAAACAGGGAGGCTTTGACTACAAGAAGGAGATTGTGGACTGTATTATTGTCACTATTGAGGAGAACCCTGAGGCTAAAGAAGCTGGTAGGTAGTCTTATGGCCCATTATTCGATCAGAAGTAAAATGGATGTTAAGCTAAGTGTTTATTGTTTAGGCCTAGCCTCCTGATCCATGATTTTTCTTTACACATGTATGTTATCGTTTGCTAAGTAGACTTAAGTCTGAAAACTTAACTCATTTAAATTATATTTTATTTTTAATCAGGTGATATGTAGGCTATCTGGTATCCTATGAGGAATTTCTTCTTTTAAGAAGGCTTTTAATTCGATTGCTGAAAAGAAAAATTTAAACTCCATTTTTATAAGTTTTTTTCACAAAGGTTCTATTTGCTTATATCAGTTTTGCACTATCAAACACATTTGTATTTTCTTATAACGTGAAAGTTGTATCGCAGTGTAGAAAAGGATTTTTTTTTTTGTGTGGTCTTGTTTCTGTGGACTGATCTTGTTTCTGATCAATACTCACCAAGACCTAAAGAGGAACAACTTTTGTCAGGTTTTCACATGTTTTTTTGTACTGCAAGAAGTTTCTTTAATCTATTCCTATTTGTTTTCTAATTTTGGGCCTTGATTGTATAGGCCTATTTTTTCACCAGTGTACTTGTCGTTTTGCTCCTCTTAATTTTGAACAGTTCTGAGATGACTGTTGATTGTATAACTATTATAACCAACAAACTCTCAATTTTCATTATACCTGTTTCTTCCTATCCCTCTCAGGTCTGGCTCACCTCTGTGAGTTTATTGAGGACTGCGAGCATACTGTGCTGGCCACCAAGATCCTGCACCTGCTGGGCAAGGAAGGACCTCGTACACCTACACCCTCAAAATATATACGCTTCATCTACAACAGGGTCATTCTGGAGAATGCTGCTGTGAGGGCAGGTAACGATTTGCCTACTGATCACATTCATTTAAAGATATTTGACTGAGGGTGGAAAGATAGAGAATAAAATGGGGTATAACTTTCTTTGTCTTGAGGTATGTGTAAAAAACCATTTTGAATGTTAACTATAAAGAGAAAAATCAACTTAGATTGCAATTGGATGTTGCTAAAAGTTTTTCCACTTTCTTCGATTATTGATGTTATAAGCACCAGGAATTGTTTTGTTTCGGTTTATATTGTGTGAGGTTATGTAACAGATACTGTGGATCAAAAACGACATTGTTGACTTTCACTACACTTTTTTCCTAGTTATAGTTGCTGGACAAATGGGCCAGTTTTTATTTTTAAGTTTAAAAAATAACAATAGCAATATCTTCAATTTTCAGCTGCTGTGAGTGCTATTGCCAAATTTGGAGCTCACTGCGAGGATCTCCTTGAAAGTTGCATTGTTCTCCTGGAGCGGTATGTCAATACTAAATGCTAGCAGTGCACAATGGTCATTTTAAAGCAGATGTTTTGAGCTATTCAACATTGATGAAGTTATGAGACCAAGTTTATTGATTCAGGTGATCCTGAATGTTTTTCTAACATGCAGTGGTGCTTCAAATTCAAGTTTAGATCTAATATAGTTGTCTACATTAGCCATATATTTGCATAATTTTTGTTTACACTTTTCTATACTCCATCTGTAATGGAAGTGATCTATGAAAATTAAGGGTAAGCTATAACATGGGAGAAACACATAAGTGAAAATATATTAATATGAGTTAGCAAAAGGAGTCAATATTCTTGTTTGAGAAATACTAGAGAGAAATTTTATATTTTAGCTCTATTTTCTCCAAGGACTAAATCTGACTTTTGTTTGCTTGTATTGTAATTTTTAGTTGCCAGCTGGATACTGACGACGAGGTGAGAGACAGGGCCACTTTCTTTGTCAATGTACTGAAGCAACAGCAAAAGGCTCTCAGCTCAGCCTTCATTCTCAATGGTAAGATTCGAAACTTTGTCTTGGCAAAGTCTCGTCTTCTTTTACATTTTTTTTCTCTTGCAATTTACCTGTTTATTATTTCATATTCTTTAACCACTTCGTGACATATAACGTACGCCGTACATCCTACTTTTCATGACAAAATGCCTGGTCGACGTACATTGTACGTCCTCCGTAATATGGCTAACATAAAAGAGGCCCGTCATGGTAATTGAAAATACCTATGTCAAGAAGGGGTTAAAAAATTGTTGTTAGATGACTGTTTATACTAAGCTGTGACATTAGGTCTTGAATGTTTTGTTTGTGATAATGGGCAAAGTGTTTGCAGAATTAACATAGAAATAATAATAAAGATGTTATATATCTGTTAAATCACATAATGGTGCATTGTCATGAATTTTAAATGATTTGACTCAGTTATACAGAATTAGTCAAAGAGGACAGGTTTTCAGTTATGATTTTTTTTCATTCCTTTTAATCTGTAAGGTGTTTTCAGACAAATTTTTGTAACAAATCTTTATTGTGTAGTTTAATGTAAAAGCCTTATTATTTGCCATCCCTTATGTAATTTGTGCTTTATCACAAAACAACAGAATCAAACATTGTGTCACAGCCTCATAGGCTGGAGAAATGTATCAGGATAAATTTTATCTTTTGAGACCAACGTTTCAGAGCTTACCCCAAGATTAAATTAATGTACACGTATCCTACATGTCCTGTATATTTCTATTTGAAATTTTTTTTTGATTGTCTTGTATTTGGGTTGAGGTAAAAAAAAAAATGAGGCACACGAGGAGAACTGCCAATAGTTATCACTTTCTACTTTATATTTCAGGCCTTCAAATGTCTGTTGTGGGCCTTGAGCGAGCACTGCACCAGTACACACTTGAGCCAAGTGAGACCGAGTTTGACATGAAGTCTGTACCACTGGCAACTCAGCCTCTGGTGGAACAAAAAGGTCAATGTCTTTAGGTTTCATTGTTCAACTCCTTACCTATGTCCCAAGCATGGTTTTTAGCTTTGTGGTCTCTTCATTTTCATTATACTAGGGCCATTTTGCCTTAAGATGTATGAATGTATAAAAATGGCTGTTTAATTTTCTTAAAATAAGCATTCTTAGAATGGAAAAAACATGTATTTTTTTGTTTAGTTTTAATTTAATTAGGAGAAAGTCCTTTAACTTAATTCTGGGTGCATAGAAGACATTTTTTGTGTACACTTACAATTTTTTCAGACCAATTAAATCAGCAAGTCGTCTCTTTGGTTTGATAACTAATTTTATGATCAAGATCATAGCTATTTAGTTCTTGTGGTTATGATTGTAAACCTGCTAATCACTCATAACACAGAACCTTGAATATTTGGTGGGGTACTTTGATATTATGACTAGGTTCTTTGTCGTGATAAAGGTGACGTATTTTTCACAGTGCGCGATGTGCCAGGAGAGACACCATCGACTAGACCAGCTCAGGATAAGGTGGCTGCGTCAAGGCAAGATGTTTATCAAGAACAATTGGCTCAGGTAGGAATTAAATTCTTGTGCAACTTGATGTCACAAAGGGGTAAAAGCACCAGCTATAAACAAAGCAAATTATTATCAAGATAGAGGCAGTTTTTGTTGTTTTTTTGACGACTGATTAATCAAAAGTAACTGGGGTGGTTTCCTAGTTTCCCTCAGGAAGGCAACACAGGTATGCAGATTTGTCTGTAGGAGTTTTAGGGTGGACCTTGGCCCTAGGTGTTTTCTTTCTTATTTCTTTTTTCTGGATCAGCAACGGAGACCGCCTTGCTGAGGTACTCCAGCTCCTGCAGAGGATCGACATAGCTTCTTCGACAATCGAAATGGTCCCCACCCCTGACTTTGCCTCACATATAGTTTTTTAAAAACTTAAAGTTTAATTTTGAAGTTTAATGATTTGTCCTTATACTTAAATTGAAAAAAAAATATATATTCTGAATCATATTCATTAAAGCTAAAAAATGTTTAATCCAATTTTTTCTTGACAAGCTCAACCCTGTACTGCCCAAGCATACTTGTTTTTAGATTAAAATCGTATGCATAGTACAGTTAAATGCATACAGGCAATGGATTGCATTTGTTTAAAAAAAATTTAGATAAGTTGTCAAGTTTTTGTTCTGAAATGTGTATCATACATTACGTGCTGGGCAACACAGGGTTAAATTGGTTCTTAATTACTTTTTATTGCTCATTTCAAAATGAACCCACATGTTTTCCTTTTTGTATTTCTGAATTTTGCCATGTCTCTTGTTTAGGTACCTGAGCTTGCTAATCTTGGCACACTATTCAAGTCATCTCAGCCTATAGAGGTGACAGAGTCTGAGACAGAATACTACATCCAGTGTGTCAAACACACTTTCAGCAACTATGTTGTTTTCCAGGTGAGAATACGTCTTGCTAGCATGCCAGCAGAGTGACACTCTGCTTACTTTCTTTCCACAGTCTGATTCAAAATTCAAGTTACCATTACGTCAATGAAGAGTCAAAACAGTTTTTTTTTCCAAACTTGTGATTTACATAAAGCTTTTCTAATGACATTTGAGAAAAACAATGTGCATTAGCAAACGAATTATTTTCTCTCACTTACCTAGTTACACATTGGAAGTAAATTATGAAATGGTTTGCGCTTGTAAGTTGCTGGCAGTTGCTACTGAATGTTTTTTGTTAATAATCTCAGCAACTCTCATCAAATGTATGCCCTCAACATTCCCCTCTTCATTTCACCTTATCTCTTAAACTTTACAGTTTGACTGTACCAACACCCTGAATGACCAACTCCTAGAGAAGGTTACAGTGGAGATGGAGCCAGCAGAAGGCTTTGAAGTCACCAAGTACATAGCTTGCCCGTCACTGCCTTACAACAAACCAGGCACCACCTATACTCTTGTAAGACTGCCTGCTGAACCCACTCAAGGTAAGGTTAGATCGATGGGGTGCTATCTTCTCTCTTCATTATCTTATTGCTTCCGTGATGAAACACTGATTGATTTGGAAGAAAAATAACAGCTAACTGTGGCCCAATACTTAGCATTGTTGTCATTTGTAATATTATTACTACATTACCTTTTATAGCCAAGTCATGGCGTAAAGTTTTTACTCCTTCATTTTTAATTCAGTGTGGAAAAGTTTTTTATTCCTTCATTGTTAATTGGTTTATAATACATAGGCAGTAAATATATCCGCTCTATTTTAGGTGAGCAGTTTTCATTCCACTCACACATAAATAACTTGTTCTAACTTCTTTGATTGCATCTCCACACCTTTTTTCTATACTTTTTCAGTAACTGGAACATTTGCTTGCACTCTGAAGTTTTTGGTGAAAGACTGTGACCCTCAGACTGGAGAACCTGATGATGAGGGATACGATGATGAATATGTTGTAAGTAACGACATAGTGTACCAGATAGAGTTCTTATTTTCTCAAGTTCAATTATATAGGCTTGAGATTAACAGAAATACAGAGGTAGATTTTCAAACATTTGGGTTTTCAGAACTCCATTTTTTTTTTAAATTTTAGATATTGACACTAAAACCAATCCTTAAAAGTTTTCACAACTAATTCATGTTGAAATGTCACATTTTATGTGTTAAGTTTTAGTTGGTTTGGTTGCTAAGGCCTCTACACCTTTATAGTTGTTTAAAGTTTAAATGTTATTTTCTCCCTTTCCTTCAATTTCACAAGGCCTAACCCTGCCGACTTCAAACCATAACTTCATACAGAAGCATGATAAAGCTTTTCTGTTTGTTGTATTTGAAAGAGGAGAAAATAGCTTTTCCATCATACCAATATCTGACTACCTTCCAATTTTGACTTCAGACTCATTTTGACTGGTTGCAAAACATTTTTGGAAACTTCTTTGTTTCTGTATAACTGAAAGGTCTTACAGAGTTTAACCTGTTGAATCTTGTTGTCTGTGAAGTCTCAGTGACTTTTGCAATATTTGATATCAGTTTCATGTTCCATTCAGGCCTGACATATAACTGTATTCTATGCATGGCCCACAAGTAGTTGTGTCACATTATCTGATGACATTTGTCTTTTTTAATTATTATTATTCAAATTATATTTTTAATAAATATTTGTGAACAAGGGAGATGTGAGTTGAGTAATAAATATTTAAACCACCAGTATTGATTTTGTGTAGGTCTATTAATTTGAGATTTTTCTCTTAACTGTCTCTCTAAAAGGCAGGGGAAAAGGTACACTACCTTCCAAAGCTAAAACCTAGTAACTCTGAAATTTTCAAAAATTGAGATAACCCCATATATCAGCTTTCAGGTCACCTCTTGCCATGCACAACTCGATTATACCCCTGCTTCAGTAGTTTTAAAATGTACATGGAATGTGTTTTGATTGAAAAGTTATAAACAGAGATGCTTCTTTTTGAAAATCCGGCATTTGCGAGAGTTCTGACATTGTTCAGTTGGTGTCTTTATTTAGTAATGGTACTTCTAATTTGCCGTGCCGCAAGGTGAACGGTTAGCATTTTAAAAAGTTCAGGCATTTTTGTCAAGCCATAGAAGCATCCCTGTTATAAAAAATAGCATTTTACAGCATTTTTGTGGAATTTCTCAAATGTACTCAAGACTAGTTCCTAAGTTTTACCTTTGGACGGTAGTACTGAGTGAAACATGGTTTTTGCAAACAGAATTAATTTTGTTGCAAAATCTACGTACACCTGAAAGTATCTAAAGTAGATGAAATTATATGTCACACATTTATTTGTCAATTTAAGAAAAAAAAGCATCAAATTTTTTTCTATCAAGATAAATGGTTCAAGGTTTCCATAGCTTTTAATGAGAGAGTTTTCCTTTGTTTTTCAGCTAGAGGATGTTGAGGTGACTGTAGCCGACCATGTTCAACGAGTGATGAAGCCAAACTTTGCAGCGTCTTGGGAAGAGGTTGGTCCTGAGAACGAGCTGGAGGATACCTACTCCCTCTCCACCATGACCACTATAGAAGGTAGGTTTACTTTAGGTGGTGTACATTTACTGGGGTACTTTGGAGAATAAATTTGTGGAGAAAAAAGATTATATATATGCTTATTTTTAGAGACAGAGAGAAAGCTGTGTGACTCTGATGATAGTTAGATAAGGTTGAGGGCGTCATTTCAGTATTTTTACTTGCTGATTTAAAGGATTTAAAAGGTTGCAGTATTTTGTTTGTCAGCTTGTAAAATTCAAATCTGGGTAGCCTGTGTGATAAATCGTTTTAATATTTGTTTTGGGACCATGCAGTACAGTTGCTTGGTTGTAGGTCATCATCATCATATCTTGTCGCGCCAATGTGTGATCCAGGCCTGGGCAGCATCAGTGCAGTCCCTCAGGTCCTGGTCGGTGCAGTGAGGCCCTTCTGTACATTCAGATAGGATGTGGTCCATTGTTTGGTTGTAGGTGAAACTTGAAGAATCTCCTTTTACGCCGTTCTTATAAGTGTTGTTGGTGACAATTGATGCTAAACTAATATAAAAGATTACCAGTACTAATTGTATATTTTTTTTCCTCTTGTGTGAATCACTTTCAGAGGCCATCAAGAATATAGTGCAATACATTGGTCTGCAGCCGTGTGAGAGGTCTGATAAAGTTCCAGAGGGCAAGAGCTCTCACACTTTATACCTGGGAGGTGTTTTCCGTGGGGGACATGATGCTCTTGTGAGGGCAAAGTTGGCGCTAGATTCCTCGGGGGTCACCATGCAGCTGACCGTCAGATCCACAGACCCCAATGTATCAGAGGTTCTGGCCACTGCTGTGGCTTAAGATGTCTTTTAACTTAGGGGAATAATCTGGGGATATTAGTTCCTGGCGGTCTTGCAATGCAGTCACTTTTCATTATTCAAGTGGATATATTTAATTGTATTACCGGTATTCAAATAGGTTTTTGAAAAGAAAACCATAATTGTAATCTTTTTGAAATGAAGAAAAACTTCCAATGAAGAGGATTCAAGTTCTACTGAAAAGATAAAGATTATTTACTTAGCCACTAGTCTGTTCTATTTCTTAAAATAGCACCTTCCTCTCTCCACCCTTGTGTACTTGTTAAATGAACTTGTTCGCTAATTGTTTTTGCTTAAGTGTTTGCGCTTACTAGAGCCTTAATTTAACCAAATTGATTAAATTGAAAAAATACATATGTTCAAGTAGTTAAGAAATGTATTGCTTCATTTCATACCAAATAATCAAACATTTTTGATTCTTTAAAAGAATAGAAAGGAAGTATTGGGAACTGTAATTGTAATAGTTTCTATATGTTTTTCAGTGGTGTTTAAATTAAGTTAAAGTTTTATGTTGAATCCTTACATTTGGTTTGCTTCATTTCAAATTAGAGCAGTTTTGAGTTGCAAACTTCATGATTTTTTTGGTGGAAAATGCTACTGAGACAGAAATTTTTCTGCTCTGTTAAACAAGTCATCTTCTTGCTCAGAATGTGCATGCCACTGTTAAATTCAAAGTAGGCCCATCTGTTGTTGACAAAGCTATGCCTCTCAAATCTTAATAGTTTTTTTTTTTTAATTAAGTCACAAATGATGTCAGTCTTGGCATCTTTTTTTTGTTGAGTTTTTGTTTTGGTAAGTTCTGTCAACAAGTGGCAGACGTTGGCAAAAATAAAGAATCATGTAGCTCTTATTTTGCAGTAAAAGATTTCATGATTTTGAAATTGGTTTATGTGATATTGAAAGGGAATAAACAATAATAAAATTTGTAAAGTTTTTTGTTATCATCTTTTTTCCCTGTTGGTTAAAAATGGGTATGTATTAGTGTACGGAGCTGAAGATTTAAAAAAAAAAGGCAATCAACTGCTGGCTGGAAAGGGACAAACATTCAAGTTTTTGTTTGGATTTAGTGTTTGTAAACTTTGTACAGTGAACCTCTAATTCAACGAGGTTGAACCCAACAAGACCTCGGGCTCAACGAGGGACACATAAAATCCTGTTTTATTTTCCTCTTCGGCTCTATTAAAAAGCCTTGGATCCCAACCTCGGGTTCAAAGAGGGAAGTAAGCCCATCAGTGGCTTAAGTAGCTAGTAAAATTACATCAAACTGCCCAGTCTTTAGTGCACTTCACTTATTTCAAAACTCGCAAGTTCATTCTAGGCCTTTGTCTATGTTGGGCTGCTTGCACAGTATGTTTGCGCTTGTTCCAATATGTCTGGTGCCTGTGTCTATTTGTGTGCCTGAGTTGTAGGCGGGAGCAGGGTAGGGCCAGTGGCGAGCCTACGAGGACTAGGCCTACACTGGGACAAAGGTTAGGCCCAGTGATGGATGCAACGCAAGTGTGTCTTGGGGGGGGGGAGGGTGTGAGTAGTTATTAAGACTACAGGTGTAACAAAAGGGCGAGAAGGCTGGGCACGGCATGAGCAAAGGGAAAGCAGGGAAGAGGAAAGGGAGGCAGGGGAGGACAGTGGGCTTTAGTAGTTAACAAAGCGTGGCAACTAAGATTAGGTTAGATTAGGTCTGCGTCTGGCCTGTACACTTTTAATTAAGCAAGTCAATTTTTTTTAAGTAAGGTATATATTTTAGCTCTAAAAATATTGACTAAACAAGTGAGCTGTCGGCTTTACGCCTTCGTCAGACAAAAGAAATAAAAAAACGTCTAACACACTTACATAAATACGGACAGGACTAACAATAAAAGAAAAGCAATAATATTATTATAAAAAATATAAAATTTGAATGATGAGATAAAAATAAAAAAAATAACCTAGAAATCTAGATATAAATCTATCTGCAGGATAAAAAAGAAAAAAAGGAAAAAAGGGGGGGAGGGAGAAGGGGCCTGAGGATCCACGAAATCGTAACTTAATTACATAGTGAAAGAAATATCAATGAAAAACGAAAATTATTTACAAAAAATAAGAATGTATCAACTAGATTTAGACCTATCTGGAATGAAAAAGACAGATAAAGAACGACTTATCTTTTTTTGCTTCAATTTACACTTTTAATTAAGTAGTTTTATTACACACCTGTATTTGCAGTGCTAAGTAAAACGGAGTGCGCATAAATATCATATGTCGTTGTCTCTCAGACATCAGCCAGCTTACATAGTCATAGTCATACCCATACATTGTACATGTAGTTAAGTTGCAAATCTGAAATTTCAGTGGTCAGGATACAATTAGTGTAGTTTTTACAGGGGAACACCAAGATACCTTCTACTTCAGCTGTTACTGTAGTAACAAGAAACGAAAGGGTCTATGCGCTTAAATTGAAAATTAAAATCATGAGAGAGAGAGAAGATAAAGCAAAATAGGATGAGATAAATGGATTAGA
>BMAT01006711.1:41093-72578 GCA_019649035.1 Elysia marginata
TACTACTACTACAACTACTACTACTTCTGCTACTACTACTACTACTACCACCGTTGTAGGAGATTTGTTGGGAACCCTGGGTTTGCAATTTTTCTTGTCCGTGTTTTCTTGTGTTTGATGTGTCTGTCTTTGTGTTTGGTATGTCTTGTATTTTTTTTCCTTCGGTTTCCGATTGTCTGCGTTGTCCATGTTTTGGGGGGCTTGTGTGAGAGAGGCTGTGTGGCTTTGGTTTTGTCAAGCGCTTTGAGACTTTAATTTATTGTAAAAAGCGCTTTATAAATTTAGATATTATTATATTATTACTACTACTACTTTTACTACTGCTGCTGCTACTACTGCTGCTGCTAACACTTCTATTACTACTACTAAAACTACTATTAGTACTTTTACCACTACTATTACTACTGCTACTGCTGCTGCTGGTACTACCACTACTACTACCACTACTACTACTGCTGCTGCTGCCACTACTGCTATTACTACTACTATTACTACTACTTCTATTACTGCTGCTACTACCACTCCTAATACTACTACTGTTGCTGCTGTTGCTACTACTACTACTACTACCACTACTACTACTGCTGTTACTAAGCCACATTACTGAATAGTGCCATAAATTTTACCTTGTTTTCTTCCTTCCTAATGACAAAGTTGAATTCTTAGGTAGTGAATACCAAATTAGGAATTAGATGACCTAGATAACACTTAATAGAGGAAATCGCTTATACAATTGATTTAAAAATTGCCATAACATATTCATTTTGCTTGACCCAGAGTTCGTTATTCAGTTATGCTGTAGAAACGAAAATGAAAGGGTTTTTTGTTGAATGGGCAATATCAAGTATTCTGAAATTTATACCCGAATGAAACAATCATAGCGAGTATAATAGCTACGCTACTGTTAATTACTCTCGATGGGGTGATTACAGTTTCAGAGAAGGTACTTTAATTCCCAAGGATTTGAGCATCGATTATTGATGCACATGAATAAATAACATAGTTCAATACAATACCCTTTTCAAAAGTGACATCCACCAAAACATTCTTACCTGTTCGTGTCGACTATTTTAAATACAAAAAAAATTGGAACGAATAGAAAAAAATTGAGATCAAAGTATGGTTTTAATTCTTATTCAGATGAATCAGCCATGACCACATTCGTTGAACATTTTCTGAATATATTCTTCTGCCATTTTTAGAATAGCTAAACAGGTGAATTCCTAGACAAGTGTTTAGGTCAGGCGCAGATTAGTTTTCCAAAACCAATTGCTTTTTGGGGGGACTTTTAAACCCCAAATTTCAACAAGACTTCATTGCGCTTTAAAAAAACAAACAAACAGAAAGTTGTGTTAAATTTGCAGGAGGTTCAGGTGGTTTAATCAGTAGTCTAAAACAATTAATTTGGGCTTTAAATATTTCACTGATCGCTTTATCTCCCTCTCTCTTTCCGTCTCTCTATCGATGCCTCTCCCCCACCCCCTTATATCTCTGTCCCTTTCTCTCTAACACACCCCCCCCCTCGTTTCTCTGCCCCCCTCGTTTCTCTCCCCCTCTCTTCTAATCACTAAGCAATAGCTTAGCTCGTTCCTGTATCAGAAAACAGGTTGGACATATGTCTTTTTTTGTAAGGAAAACTAGAACTCTCACAGGTGTGAGTTATCTTAAGTGGTAACTTAACGCTTAGCAGAAACAACCAATCTCAACTGAAGATGTACAATATTAATATAGAACGGCTGGTGAACTATGAATGTGTGGTACTTTAGTTGAAAGAGAAAAAAATCTTGCGTCAAACTATACTAGAAACGCGACATAGCCTTATTTGTTTCATACATAATATTAATCACTTTCGGAGAACTTTTGTCTTCGTTACTCAGAGTCATTGTATCTTCACAGAGCAGCCACTTTTGTCCCACAAGACCAATACATTTGAAAGCCATTTCTAACCCATATGCAGGGTACTGCAGGCGTGCATCACAAATTCAAGAAATGCCTGTAGGCGGGTACCCATTTTTCAGGTGGGTGGACTTGGGAAAGTTGGGGTAATACCGAAACCCGTGACCGCCTGATCACGAGTCCGACGCGCTAATCACTCTGCCACGCTGCACCCATGGTATAGCAATAAACTTTTAGGCCGCTATTTAAATAGGTTACTAGAAGAGAGAGAAATATAGAGAGGAAGAGAGAGAGAGAGAAAGAGAGAGAGAAAGAGAGAGAGAGAAAGAGAGAGAGAAAGAGAGAGAGAGAAAGAGAGAGAGAGAGAGAGAGAGAGAGAGAGAGAGACCGTTTGTGAGACAACCAGGGTGAATCAAGCACAAACCAGAATTTTTACATATTGAATAATTAACATTTTTAATAGGTTTAAGTTATGCATTTTCAAATTTTAAAATAAAAAAAAATTGCAAAGCAAGCTTTTCTACAACATGCTAAATTAAATTTTGAAGCCAATAAAAACAGTATACTGTAGAGCATGAAATTTCGTTTACAGGCCTTTAAAGGGCACTAATTCAAGACTAATCTGGACGACTCTGATTCACACCAGGTGCCTCACATTTAGTCTCTGTGACATTCCAAACACTTCATATCATATTCGCCAAGTACAGACTAAGTGCTAGTTCAGATGTAAATTTGGACAGTAATATTCAATATTGTAGTGAGTTTGGACAGTTATATTCAATTTTGTAGTGAGTTTGGACAGTTATATTCAGTTTTGTAGTGAGTTTGGACAGTTAAGTTAAGATGTAAGTTTGGACATTAACTTTTCATCTGTAAGTTTGGATAGTTATGATAACACACGAGGCAATTTCGTCCATGAAAACAAAACTACTTTAGAACCAAAAAGGAAAACTTGCGAGGCAATGGTGTACACATGACAACTGTACACATTTAAAGTCTGCAGCTTAGTCATATTGAAACATTGTAATTCCGAGAGAAAAAAAACAAAAACAAACAAACAAATAATCAAAAGTTTGCTCCATTAACGCACAGGTCAAAACAGAGGCTGTTAAGTAATTAAGTATACTCTTAATTGTAATGACCTGTGCATATACCATATCAAATCAGACCATTCGAAAGGCCAAATAGAAATGTTGTTCTTTAAATGCTCGAAAAAAATTCATAAAAACAAGAATTAATGAAAATCTTATTTAAGAGACATCAAGTCACGACCAACATGACTACTATAGTGTGACGCATTCTTAGAGTCATGTAGTAAGTTATTCCAAACTTTTTAAAATTTCTCTAGGTGAACCAACGATATATGCACGTATGAAAATAATTCCCCATTGAAAGTGTAGATTCTTTTTCAACGTTACTGAATTTGATTAAAACATGGTGCTGGAAATTTAAACCCATCCCAACGACTCAAACTAACAAGAGATGCAAAAAAAAAAACCCAACAAAAAACAAACGAACAAAACAACAACAACAACAAAAACCAGTTAAGACACTTCTCCACCACGACAATTATGGGTACCAGCTTATCAAGGATGTAAGAGTAAAACAGTTATCATCAATAACTTAACTTGTGCCATTCACCTCGGGAAGTCCGGCTATGTATAAAGTGATATAAATCGCTTTCGTCTAAAGGGGTTGATTAAAGCAGTGCAATGAAGCAAGTGTCGTAAAGTTCCCAATTCATTCATGACAAATGGGATGGCACGGAATTAAAATCGACTGCCATTCATTACTCACTCGGAATGGGTAGGCCGGGGAAAGGAGGAGTGCTTTTAGTTGGAGAGGGTACACCTTTAGAAACGTAAAGTCCGGGACTGATTTCTTTGTAGCTCATAATATAGCATAGGTGATCTGGAGGTCTTTTCAAGTCAAAATAAGTTACCGTCTTTTTCAATGACGCTGAGTTTCACAAGGTATAAAAAGAAACTTTATTTAAAAAAAACAACTGGCTTTAACTCTAAAAACTTTTTAGTGATTGCAAAATTTGGACCTCTGCAAACGGAAAACAAGAACACTAAACATGCCCAGTTCACTGGCAGCATGGTTTCTGGCTTTTTGTGGGTATATCGCATCACCAGGTCCTGTTCTTGGAACGTTTGAAGGTAAAAATAAATCCTATCATCCCTCTAAAGTTAAAGTATTTTTAACTTTTGCACTTAGAATTAAACCCATTTATCTAAGGAACCGTTTAAAGCTTAAAAAAAACCCACATTCATTTTAAGTATCATTTGAAAGTCAAATCATTTTTAAAGTATCTATGGGATCTAGATTTTTTTGCAATAGCAACACATGTGATATTTTAGATATGAAAATATTAAAGCAAAGTTTTCAAATGCAATAAAACATAATTATTGTAACGCTTTAATCATATTTCTACAAAATGCAAGAGGGTGCGATTTCAAAGTGTTTACATGAACTTGACAAAACTTCGTACTCTTAACGATTCAGTTTTTTACTTTAACAATTCAATTATTTTTGTCTTTGATAATGACGATATTCTACTTCCAACGAAATATTAAAAAATGCCAATGCGAGAGCACTTAACCAAAGCGGAATCTTTCAACTGAAGAAATTGAAGTATAGAATGGTCCGTTCATTTACTTCAAAATTAAAAATTGTAGGATATAGAACAGGCAGCGTTTTATACACGAGACATGGATGAAAAGTCATGCCTGTTGTACAATATTTTCTTTATTTAATGAAATGGTTCCATTGAATTCGGCATCGAGTCTTTCCAGTATATAACGTAAAGATGATCTGCTGAGAAGTCCGCTCAACATCGATGTAAACAAACCCTGTGGTCCTGATAAAATTAAAGATAAAACTCTTAAGACATGTGCCTAACAACTTGCCACCATATTCACTCACATTTCTTATCTTTCAGTTGAGACTATTACAATACCAACCTTAAGAAAATAGGCAAGATATACCAAAAAAAATTCTAATCCGCTATGAATGGCCTAAAACCAATAGCATTGAACCCTATAATCTTATAAAGCTTGAAAAAATGCTTTTTAAACTTATGCTCTAAGTGGGACCCATTTCAGTTTCCCTTAAACGCTGATAGAAGCGTAGAAGATGCAGTTTTAGTATTTATCAACGATCTTCTTAAACACCTGTAAACCCCTAAAACATAATATGTTTTATGCCAGGGCACTTTTAACACCATTCAACCACATTTGAAGATTGAAAAACTACTTTCGCTTAAAGTTTCTTCTCAGTTGGCTAACTGGATACTTGATTCCCTACCGGAAGATTGCAACTATGTCTATCTTAATGATACAATATCTGAAACTATAACTAGCAACACTGATGCGCCACATGGCTGTGTTTAGTCTCCCTCTCTTTGTACTATCTATTATGCCAATGATGTTAGGCCCTCTACTAATTTCATCTAAATTAAATTTGCAGACGAATCATCAATTCAAGGTTTTATGTATGACGATGAGTCCTCCTATTTTGAAGAGGTAGAAAACTTCGTCGGTTGTTGTCGAAACAATTTTCTTAAGGTGAACGTAAAAAAACGAAAGACTTTAGTGTAGATTTCACACGAAATTATAGCAAAATTCCACCCTTGGAAATTAAAAATTAAAACGTTAAAATTACTGATGTTTTTTTTTATTATACATGTATTTTAGAAAGAGTGATAGATAACAAAGTTAACTGGAAATCCCACGTGGACACATTGTACAAATGAGCCTGTCAGCGTTTGTACTTCTTGCGAAAGTTGAGATCATTTAGGATAAGATGCGAGCTGCTGAAAATGTTTTACTCTGCCACTATTCAGAGCATATTAACATTTGGAATACCAGCTTGGGGAGGTTATAAGTATAACTATAACTTGGGGAAGTATAACTATGCTGGGCAAGGATAATGTTAACAAGATGATTAAAATTCTAAAAAGCAAGAAATATAACACAATGCTGTCTGCTAGCATTCGATGAGCTCTACTCTTTCAGAAGTGCTTCAAATTAGTGGAAGACAAATCTCACCCTCTGAGTACTACATAACTTACGAAAGATCAGAGCGCTCATAGCTACAAAAATGTAGGCCTACTTGCTTTATCGAGTGTTATATCGAGGCGACTGCAAAGACTCCAAACAGAGAAGGCAAAACCGATAATTGTTATTTCAATACATATTCCTTATGTTTGACTTTAAGAAACGATTCTTTGACCGCAGCAATGATTATCTGTATTTCTCTTTGCTTGTTTGTAGAGATGAGAGTCTTTTATTGCAAATTAAAAAAAAATAATTGGCAGAGTAATGGATGTTATAAGATGTTGAGAAGTTTTGCTTTCACAAGTTATTTCATAACTGGTCTCTAAATATGCGAGTTTAACTGAAAAGTCTTACCTCTACCACCAATGTATCCAAACTAATCATTGCATAGATAAAAAAAAAATTGTACACTGAATAAAAGCTTAGCGTGTCTGCTATTAAAAAGCCAGTTATTTTTTCCTCTTTTCTATTTACTCGTCCCTGTAAATATCCGTGCGCCAACGGTGAACACTTTATTCAAATGCTCCGGCGAAAATTTCAGTTTATTTTATTCTGCAGCACCTATGCACCGCAGCCTCAACTTCCTCGTCATTAGTGTATGATTTCATTATGTTCTTTAAACTTTGAACTGAGAATAAAGTTCCACTAGGCTAGTCGTGGAGTTCAGAGAGGGCGAGGTAAGGTTTTCAGGACTTTGAATCGAAGCAGGGCATCTTTCGACTAGTAAGTGCCGGGGCGATTGTTTTCATGATTAAAAACGACAGTATTGCATTATTTACAATGTACGATACACCCATTTCATAGAAATTTAAATGAAATAAGCCACAATTAGCTGTTGAATGTGACGGTTTTGGCGAAATATTTGGTTCACTTTCACCTGATTCTTAGCGTCTGTTGTTGTGATGGACCAACCACAGTGAGATTGATTTTGCAGACTTGGTGTGACCGCTCCATCTTTTCGTCTGCTTTCTCACTGTGCTAAAACCTACACAAGCATACTGAAGACGTTGAACACCAACTGTCAATATTCTTTGCTGTATTAGGGGACTCAAAAACCACACGTTTGCTAAAAAAAAGTTCTTTGTTCTGCGCCATTTTTTCACCAACATTCAAACACGACTACATTCTACGTTTGAGAAATAGAAAACAGAATGATGTGATTTCAAAGCTGCATGCAACTTGGAGAGCTGTAAGATTAACTACTACGGAGACTGTTGCCAAGTTTGATGGAATCATTTACTTAAGAAAGAAAATATTGCACAAGAGTTAAGACTTTTTAACCAAGCCTTGTATTGTCTTCAATTATTGAGATTTCATAATAATTACTACTGCTGCTGTGTACAGGGTTAGAGAGAGAGAGAGAGAGAGAGAGAGAGAGAGAGCGAGAGAGAGAGAGAAAGAGAGCGTTAAACTCAAATACTATATTTTCAAATGTTTATTGTATACTCAAATGTATTTAAGGGAATCATTATCTTAAAATGTATAATGAATGTTTAAAAAAACTCGGAAAATTTGACAATTTATTGCTTTTTAAGATACCGAAAAAAACCCAGTAAATGCGTTTAAGCTCTATAAAGAATCCAAATGGAAAAGAAAAAAAAACACACACTCCAAAATACCCTTTTATATTTATGCGTGGTATTGAACAAATAACGACATATTAAAAAAATTAATGTAAATATAGTGAACCGTTTTGTTTCTTATTTGTTTTTAATTTTGTTTTGAGCTCTTCTTTTTGTAACAATGTTGCTATGTAGCCCTATTTAGTTACACATGGAATATATAGAAAAGTTTAACCGTTTAATCAGTTCGTTCGTCGATGACGTTTCTTGATTGATAGCCGAATAAACCACGGTTAAACTAGGTTTTTTTTTAAATAAAAGAATAATAAAGCAAAAATTCGGAAATTAGTTTATTAATTTATTCATCGCTTCTCTGTTTAGGTCAACTTAACAGACCAGAATTTCCCGTTATTCCCGACTGCCAGCAAGGACGAACAAATCTCATTCTCATCTCAGACGCATCCAGTGTCGACTATGCGACTCATCTGCAGCTGCTGTGTAGTATTGTCGATACTTTTGCTAGTGGCCAGGAAAATTCTGAAAATCTTAAAGTATCAATGGCTGTATCCGCATCCGATGAACAAGACAAGCCACAGATATCTTGGCATTTCAAGTTTGGTGCATACTCCAAAACATCAGCAATCAAGGAGGCAATTATGAGTGATATTGAAAGAAATCGGTCCTCAACCTCTTTCTTGAAAGAAGCTGTTCATTTTGTTTATGATTTTGTGCACAACGACACCTGTGAGTCCCGTTTAAACGAGCACGTCTCAACCACACCGGTATCTCCATCGAGTGAGAATGTGCAAGGAGGGGAAGTAAATACGACCAATACACAATGTGATTTAACCAATGATCTGCTAGACACTTTTAAAAACTCCAGTTTAAGCGGCGCAAATTCAGGACACGACGCAGTTCGTCCAACCACTCTGGTTGTCATCCTGGCAAACCCAAAGCTGCTGTCACATACCGAGAACGACCCCAAGCCAGAAAAATTTAGTTCTGAGATGAAATTACTAATCGTGTATATATATCCAAGAGATAACTTTAGGAGAAACGTTCTTTGTATACAATACTCTCAAAACCCTTGTATAAGTCTGCTTGCCGAATCCATGCTGGCCGATCATTCACTTAGCCTTGCTTTATGTGATCGCTGCCTTCCTCAGTGGTTTGGGCCAATGCCCAGTGCCAGCATGTTGGTCAACTACTCTCATACTGTTAACATACCAGTTCATTCGCATGTATCCTGTTATAATCTTGTGTACACTGAATACCCAGAAAATTATGCGCTGAAGGCGACGGAGAAATGTACAGCTATTGGAGCTTCGCTGGTGAGTATAGAGACTATGATGGAATTAAAAGTTCTGGAAGCAGGGATTGCAGAGCAGTCTCTGTTGAATAGAGAATATCCTGAAAACATCACGAGCGTCTTTATTGGGCTTCAAAGAAACTCGAAAAGCTTGGGGAAACGATTTCGATGGATCAATGAACGTCCACTTATTTACAGTAATTGGCTAGACGGTTACCCTCTTGGCGGGTATACTCACGGATGTGCTGTCTGGCATTTGAGATTAGGCGGGTGGATTGACATAGGGTGTGGTTATTGGATGAAAAACAGTGCCGCGTTGTGTGAATGGACAAAGTTGAAGACCCAAGAGGGTCCAGGAATCTCTTACCCCGCCCGTCCAAGCGAGGCAAACATACAAAGGGCATTGATCAGAGGTCAAGTCGCAATCTGCGAATTTTATCAGACGGAAATGATGTTGTTGCCGTCTCATTACACATATGGCAGTCATTCATGCTCTTGGCTCACCAACAATACTGGTATGTTACAGATATTAAACACTCCTATCAGTGAAAAATTACTTTTTCCATGCGAGAATGACTATGGTTTCGTCCTTTTTAGCAATATGTGTAACCAAGAGATAGACTGTTTCAACAATAAAGATGAAAGCTCGGAACTGTGCGATGCGCATGGGCATCATAACTATGGTGTGTTTACTTGTACAACATCTGACAAAGAAGTTCCTGTGGAATCACGGTGTGACTTGTTTAAAGACTGCGTAGATGGCTCAGACGAAGAAAAATGCCAGTCTTGCCAATTTGGTCTTTGTTCAGACGGCCGTTGTGTGCCACAGACTTGGCTGACTGATGGTCAGAAAGACTGCTTGACTATGGATAGCCACATAAAACCTGATGTAGACAACTCTATCAATGCTGACATGGACTGTGCATTTCTGTGTAACAGATCAGATTGTGTACCGTGGAGCAAGCTCGGAGACGGCGTGGTCGACTGTCTTGGTCCAGAAGGCCCTCTAGATGAAACTCTTGGAGCTATGAAGACAGCTAACTGTAGCAATGTTCTCTTCACGGAGTGGGCACCAAAGTGTATTTATCAAAAGGACAGACTAGGTGAGCTCATTGGTTGTCGTAACATGCGCCATTTGCACGGATGTGAAGACTTTATGTGTCCAGAGGGGTACGTGAAGTGCCCTGGAGCTTACTGTATACCTGTCCACTATCTTTACAATGACGAAATAGACTGTCCGATGGCGGAGGATGAACCTATAGCTATAAATACACCCAATTTTCTTTCTGGGTACTTCAAATGCAAAATAGATGTACCTGTGTTTATTCATCCAGATCGAATATGTGATGGTTCCGAAGATTGTTCTGGTGGCACTGATGAGATGGGGTGCCACGTAACTTGTGCGGAGGGTTTTCTATGTATCGCAGGCTTTGTCGTGTCAGACAATTATGATAAAGCTGAACCACTGACGAATATCTCTTTTATCGATGCCGGTTCACGCATGATCGATCTATCCCACATCAATATATCTTCAGCGCTACTGAACATCTGCGATCTGAATCTCTTCTACTTGCTAGATCTTCGTCTATCCAACTGCAGCCTCAGTGAATTATTCGTTCCACGCAGATGCTTACCCCGACTCTCAAAACTAGATATGACTTACAATCTTTTCGTTAACATTTCTGAAGAGATTTTTGTCGACATGCCGCCTATCTATTATGGAGCAACCACCCTCCGCTCTTTCAACCTATCTCACAATGTCCTTCTTGAAGTCTTCGATACCAGGACATTGGTCACCAACTTCAACCTGTTAGTTCTAGACTTATCCTACACAGCTCTTACGAAATTTATCGATATGGATTCAACGATTTTGAGCTTAACACACCTAAATTTGAGCCACACACGTATTACGCGGCTGTCTTCTTTAACTTTTCCAAACGGATTCAAACCAATCAAGTTGGAAACACTTGATCTCAGGGGCATCACATTTGTTGAAGTCGAACCTGATGCTTTTAAAGGACTGGTGATTTTGTCTGACATATTCAGTGATTACTTCAAGGTTTGTTGCCCACAGTTGAGGGGAGACGGGATTCCAGCACACACCTGCCACGCTCCCAGTGACCCACTTTCTTCTTGTTTCAATCTCATAGAGAACAAGTTACTGAGAGTCTTGGTTTGGGTAATGGGCGTGACCTCTCTAGTGGGCAATACAAGTGTCATCATAGCACGGCTGATATCGGGGAGAACCACTCTACGGATGCCTTATGCACAACTTGTCACACAACTAGGTGTGTCTGACCTCTTAATGGGAGTCTATCTAATTATAATAGCATTCAAGAACGTGAAGTTGGATGGCGAGTATGCTTTGCACGAAAACACTTGGCGACATAGCCGGCTCTGTAAGGCTGCGGGATTTTTGTCAACCTTATCCAGTGAAGTCTCATCCGTGTTGATCCTGCTCATCACTGTAGACAGATTCCTTGTCATCAAATATCCTTTCGGTCAGCATCGCCTAACTCAATGTGGAGTTGTAACGAGCAGCATCATAGCCTGGAGCTTGGGTCTCATCTTGGCGGCAGTGCCATTGCTACCCTGGACAAAACACTGGGAGGTCTACTCCAGCAACGCAGTCTGCCTGGGCCTACCGCTGCTCCCGGAGAGGCGAGCAGGCTGGCAGTTCTCGACGATAGTCTTCATCGCTTTCAACTGTCTTCTGTGTCTGGTTATAGCAGTTGGACAGCTGGCGATCTACAAAGCAGCATCGGAAACTCGAGATAAGGCTCCAAGGTCGGGTACTCTTGGCCCAGATGAAGGACTGTCTCCGCGTATGAAGCAAGATCTCCTTCTGGCAAGACGGCTGGCAGCTGTTGCTTTCACAGATCTACTGTGCTGGGTGCCCATTGGAGTCCTGGGCTTTTTGGCACTTGATGGGCACGAGCTAGGGGGTGAGGCATATGCCTGGATGGCGATATTTGTGATGCCAGTGAACTCAGCACTAAACCCAGTTCTTTACTCTCTGCCTGTGGTGCGGGGACATTTGGTGAAATTATTTGCCAAGTGCATAATATCAAAGAAGACAAAAAAGTTTTGTTCAGTGAACAACACAAGAACTACAGGAATTTAGAGAAGGCATAATGAATGGGCATAATAAACAAGTAAATGAGTATAATAAACATCTGATCAGTCGCATATACTAATGACTTCTTTCTTAACATAGACCTGTTAATGTTATGAAATTTGAAGGCGACACTATTACCGTCATCATTTGCCAAATGGTCTGAAGATACCTACTGCCTCCTTGATGTAAACAAAACCAATGAAGTGCTTATTCATGTCGAAATTAAGAGACTTCCTAACACCACCAACGACCAAAGACTAAGAAGTAGGCAGTGGTAGTGTCATCATATTATTTACCTTGAAGTTACTATGAGCAACAAATTCTCATAACATACTCATTTGCAAGCAATTAATGATATAGAAAACTAAAAACTACATTGTTGAATGAAATTAAAATATTGAATCTTGATAGGCAACTGAGAAATGTGCTCTTCACTGCAACACTTCATTGAGTCCTTACTACATGTAATGGGATTGAGAGCTTGATTGTTAATATCGTGTCATATACCCAACTCCCACCCCTTACGAGTAAAAAGCAATAGATCTAAAATTTAAGGTACTGAAAAGACTCAAAAAAAATCTTGATGGAAAAGTGAATGCGAAATTATTTAATTTGTTATACTCGTTGTAACTAACCAACCGGATCATCGAATAGAGATAGAATAGGCACACGGGGGGAAAAAACAACATCGTGTCATATGACATCTCTTTGTCTACCCCATTCCGCTCGAGTTCGAAGAAACCAGAGACCTTTCTCTCATCAAATTTATCAAGAGGGTACCTTTTGATACGGGGAAGATGACCACTATTACAAGCAACCATTAGCGGGGAAGGAGTTCAATTTTTTTTCAAAAATCATTGAAAAAAAATTTAAAGACGCGGTGTTTGTCCCTTATTATTTCATCGGACCTTGCTTACACAGTCATAGTTTTTATTTCGAAGGCTTAGTGATATTTTAAAATTCATTTCGCTGCACCTATCTGTACTCTGTTCAAAGGTCGTTGACAATGGTTCTAACCTTAATCTACCTATTTGTGAAGAACTGTGTATCAAAAGTTGTTGATGAATCACATATCGTAAATTAGTTTATCGATATTACAGTTCAAAGACTGCAACTATTACATAATTATTTGTTTGTTTTTTGTGAGAGTACTTTCCCCCTGTATTGTCAACATGGACGGTCAATGGGAGTAAATCACTGAATTGTACGCAAGAGCATGCATGATTAACTTAAGTGGTCTAAGATTGTTTTATTTTAACAGCGTAATATGTTTTCTTATGAGATACAGAGAAATGTGCGCAATCTGCAATAATTAATGCGTAAAAGATTGTGTTTCCGAAGTTGTGACATAGATTTCCCAAGTTGTGACGTAGATTTAGGTCACAAACATTAAAACTTTTCTAAGAGAACACTATTCCCAGGATGTATTGGACAAAAAAAAAAAAAGACCAAATGCAGAAATATGCATCTAGGCAAGTGTTAGTATATATTTCTAGAAAACTGAGACATATCTATGATTCAGATTGCCAATCTCGAATCCATTCTCTAGATCTAACTGTAATTTGGATATTTACCATTACAACTACATGCAGATCTATGACTGAAGTCATTGAATACCGGTAATTGAGATTTTCCAAAAGATCGAAGGTTCTGAAACTAAGAATAAAAAGCTATCGATGTGTGTGTGGGCTAGATTTCGGCGTCTTGAAAGTGAGGAATTTACTCGTATTTTACAAAACATCTTAGAAGATTGCATTTTGCAGATTTAGATAACAGATATCTAGATCCAGAAATATACTGCTATCAATGTTAGTTTATTATGTATCCTAAGTCGTGAATGACTTTTGAAGTAGGCCCACTTTGCCATTAAATAGTAGATCACTGCATCAAGACAAGATCTACAAAAATTTACTGGAGGTTGAATGGACACGATGCACAAGACCTAATTACATGTACAATAAAGATTCTTGACTGAACACTTCGGCTTTTCAAAGATAGTTTTGTTCTATGATTTTAGACAGTCGAAAGTAAAACCTAAATATCTATTTAACACAAGTACAGTTAAGAAGAAATTTTAAACGAAAAAGAAGATCCTTTCGAGCACTTGATTAAAAGATTACCCTCGATCACCCAAGATACAAGTGGATATTGGCCACTGTTTAGTTTTGTGCCGATGAGAATCAAAGTGCTGTATTTCCCATACAGTTTTCACTGCAGATAGTGCAAATTGATTGTCCCGGTAGATTGAAATACTTTGAATCTGTTTTTATATTCATAAATCGGTGATGATTGAAAAAAAATTAATTAAAATACTAAAAACACGAATGAAAATGTGAAAAAAACTGTACATAAAATCTTAATAAGCCATGTATTAGAAATGTTTATTTAACCTTATTCTTTTAAAAGAGAGATACGAACACAAAGAAACTTCTTGTAAAGGGCCATAAAATGTTTTTCATTCTTACTTCAACTACAATAAGAATTGTACAGAACATTGAGTGTGCAACATAATATAGTTAAAAAGAATTTTCGGGAGACCGATAGAATGTATTTCAACTTTTATTTCTGTTTTTTTTTTAATCAAAAGTAATAAGTTTTCACAATCCTCACTTTGAAAGCTTTTCAACAATGCATCAAAATGATTCTTGTCTTAATTGCAGATTGTAATAAAAAAAAAAAAATTTGGTCTTATGTTAAACTTAGACGAATTCGAGACACAACACAAATCTCACGAGTAAATGTACTTATCTTTTTCGACTCAATTACCAAAGTGTACGCTTGTTAAAATACATCGTATTTCAAACAAAACCTTTGAACACAGGCAGGTACAATGAGTGCGTGTTTTGTATGACGGTAATTATTATGATATGCTGTACTGTATGAAATGGTGCGCCTACAGCCACAATGTATTTTGATCTGTAATAATATTACACTATAATTATTTTTATTATTATTGTTATGATTATTATTATTGCTATTATTATCATCATATTATCATTGATATTGTTATCACTATTACTATTATTATATCATTATTTTCATTGTTAGCATTTTTATTTAAAAAAATAATTGGTTCCTGAATCAAGTCATTTGGATAACGTCGTACTGGCCGGACCAACGTAAACACAATCATTCACGATATGATTTATGTACGACCAAGCTTGTGTTTGTAACAGCTTGTTAGTCTGCATCTAGACCTATTTCTATTGTATGTGAGATATATATTTATCAGTAAGAAGTTGGTTTGTTGCGTTGTTTATATACTTGTCTCTTAACCAATGTAAATGCGTCGGATTTTGCACCTTCATAATTAAAAAGGCATTCTAAAATTTTTTTTCAACGTCTAAGCGTTCATAATATCAATGTTTAATAAACGATACCTTAAGCTTGTTTGTTGATTTGAGGGGAAAAAGAGGAAATATAAACGCGTTTCGACATATTCTACAAATTTCGACACAGCTTTCATATCTCAGGGCCGATTGTTTGGAAGAGTTTATTTTTGTCAGTCTAAGAGTCTGAATCTTTTTTTTTTATTATTTAAAACATCTCTGAAGACTTATCTTTTTCAAAATTCATAACATGACCCCTAATTTAGAACACTCTACTTGGTTTAATAATGTAATGTTGAGTTTGCTAATGACGTACTCTTTTTCAGTTAAATTTTATCTAACGTGTCTTGATTGTATCAGGTATGCCACTGAAATTGCTTCAGTCTTTTTTGCTTATTTTCTGTCTAGCGCTTTGAAATTTTGTTTTACTTCAGTGCAAAAATCGCTGAAACAAAATATACTTGTTTTTATTACTATTATATTATCATTATTATTATTACTACTACTACGACTAGTACTACTACTACTACTACTACTACTACTACTACTACTACTACTACTACTACTACTACTACTACTACTACTACTACTACTACTACTACTACTACTACTACTACTGCTGTTGCTGCTGCTACTAATACTACCTTTACTACTATACTACTACTGTTGCTACTATACTACTACTTTTACTACTATTACCACTATACTACTACTGTTACTACTATAGTACTACTACTACTACTACTCCTACTGCTGCTGCTGCTGCTACTACTACTACTACTAATGCTACTGCTACTATTACTACTGTACTTTTTTACAACTAGCTGAATATCCCGTTGTGTGAACGGTGGGAAAAATATGAAAACAGAACTCTACAAAAAGGCCTACCCACCGTAATTAAGGCCTAGATATATGGCCTCTTGTTGAGATAAATGTATATAAAATACAAACTTATGTGTATTGTAAATATAGAGAGATTCTTTGCTTTTTATGTGGTTTAACATTCTTAGTGTAAACATTATTTTAAGTTGGTTTTTTCTTTTTGCTTTTGCTTCGTTTGAATGCTCTTTTAATTTTTTTATTGTAAATTTAATCGACGTGTAAATCGATGTAAATGTAACTATTGTGATATTATCACAGCTCCGCAAAGCATCTGTGATGGATTTTATTATTATTATTATTATTATTATTATTATATTATTATTATTATTATTATTAATTATTATTATTAATTATTATTATTATTATTATTCTGGACTAATAGTGCATAAACTGAAGTTAAGACATTGTTGTTTTTTTTTTTAATCAATGATATTAGAATTTTCACAAGCATAGTTCTGGTTCCTTATATTTTATAAGGTTAGAAATACAAAATTCTAGTTTTTCTGCAGACTGATGTTTTTCACTACAAAAGAACTACAAAAATGCTTTGTCATGCGGCAGTTTTTGTACCTCAAGTCTCATCTAAGCGACTTGTGCCTGGTTTACCCTCGTTGCATCATATATATGTAGTTATTAGATAAGGCTACACTCAGCACTTTTCTGACCTATGTAGCATCTCCTCACAATAGAGTGCAACATAAATAACTTTTGGGCAGAATCTCTATTTTAATAACACCTTTGGTGTCCCACAACACAGCACTCATCAACTGTCATTAACGCACTTTAAATTACAAGTAGGAGGGGAATGACCCATGTCCCTACGCCATGGAACCACGCTTGATTTCTGGATCATGTAAAGCACCAATGTCTCATCACCTGTCCAGTTATCAGATTCTCCAGAAAACAATTAGCCAGTCCTCGATTACTTCTTCTTGCTCCAATATCTTTTAGCAGGCGTGGATTACTTCTAGGATATTTCTTCCGTCGACAATCAAATGACGGTATCAAATTTGTCAAAATGTTCTCAGAGACACTGACCCTGCGAAATTTTTGGTCTATTGCCAACTGCTCTGGCGCCCACGTTGCTGGGACGTCTGCACCTCAAATTTCGATCTATGTTTTCGTGAGTCTTTAAAAAATTAAGGGCATGTGCTTGTATTTGGTTTTGTCCGATATAGTCAAATTTGTGGACCCTTCTTAAACTTTAGACTTTCCTTCTGTACTCACATGTCTTGAGTATGTTCATTTTCTTGAGTTTATGCTACAACCACAAATGACGTAAAAATTTATCAGTTATTGCGTGACGAACCTCTATTGTGCGAGCTCTTCTGTAGGGTGGACAATTAAGCTAAAATACTCTGAATCTTAGCTTATGGACTATCCAATTCCTAAAGGGAAACTACTCTAAACGCATAGATTTATGCAACAATGCTATTCATGTAGGTCTATAGTTTTTCCAGCCGACATGATCATCCTCATAAGGCAAATAGTTATTATGCAACAAATTATACAGGAACAAATGATGCAACGATTATGTTGGTAAGATTTTAAATTACAAGCACATGTATAGAAAACATGCAGGTTGATTTGTTGTTTTGATAGAGTTTTTCTAATGTCTTTTTATTCCATTTCCGTTATCTGTGAAAAAATTATATATATATATATATATATATATATATATACATGTATTCTATTTAAACAAGCAAGCTGATTATTTTTTTGTTTTCGCTAATCTTTAAAAAAAATTAACAATATGTTAAAAGATCGTTTGAAATTAATTTCTGTTGAGGCACAATAACATTGATGGTGACGGCTTGCGTTTGGAAATGCTAGGCAAAATCATTTTAAAGGCAAACTTGGTAGATTTTTAGATTTTTCTCTCATTGTCTTGTCTTACTGTGTTTCTTGTTTAATTTCTTAATCTCTGTCTGCCCCCCCCCCCTCACTCTCTCTCTCTCTCTCTCTGTCTCCCTTTCTCTCCATCTATCTTTCAATCCATACATCCATCTATCTATCTGTTCATCTTTCTATCTAAATTAGAATATTACCTTAAAACTTTGACAGTCGTTGCCCTTACAAAATTGTTTCCCTTAGCCATTCGGCCTAGTCGGCGTCCTGGCTAAGTTCTTCAGACGGACATGATTGTAGACAGTTATCTTGAAGTTATCTAGATGGTAACGTTTTTTATCTATCCATCTATCTATCTAGCCTATCTACCCATCTATAAAAGTAATTGTACATTAACACAATAATCAAGTGTTCAACATTATTGGAGCATGTTATTAATTATAGATCTACCTTTCTATGTCATGAGCCTAGACACACAGTGTTTTATGGATGTCTCCACTCCTCGCTTCCCAAATGATGTCTTCTGAGGAGTGGAGATATCCACGAAACACTGTGTCTAGGCTCATGACATGGGTAGGTAGATCTAAGATTAATATCTACCCATCTATCTACCTTTCTATCTATCTATCTATCTATCTTTCTATCAATTTATCTTTCAATAATATCATTAAATTGAATAGCCTTATGATTGATGTTGTTTCTGATGCTGGTGTTTCTTTTGGTTTTAGGACATGACATTCAATGATTTTTTTCTTACTATAAACTGCTTAACATTAGACTTCTACCGTTGAATGAAATTAGCGATAATAAAATGCATGTTAGAAAGTTCAAAGATTTCATTTCTGTGTTATTTACAAGCATCGCATTTCATTTGCCATTTCTTCGAAATAAATGAGAAAAAAATTTAAGCTCTCTGATTCTTATCTTTTCCCTCCACTCTCTACCCATCCATCCATTCATCCATCTCTCATCTCTCTTTCTCTCTCCCTTTTTCTTTCTCTCTCCCTTTCTCTCTCTCTCTCTCTCTCTCTCTCTCTCTCCAACAGGCATATAATTATGTCTATCTATCATGAGCGGACATCATCTGAGTTTTTTTTAGGAAAAGATTCGTTCATGTACTAATTTTTAAGACCTTATTCTGCACCATAGATATCTTTGAAATTCATATTTAAAGCATAGACATGGGGCTATGATTGCTTTGAGTCCGACACTCAGACCTTGCATGACTGTAGCGACACATAGGTCTAATAAACTTCCGATTAGGATGAGAATTAAATCTAAATAATCTCTATGGCATTTCCTAGCACAAATTTGGGTTACCATAAAAGAGCCTTCCCCATTAGGACATAAATGGGCATAGTTACACTTAGACAAAAACTGACAAACATAAGATAATTTTAGTATTAGTCTATTCAGCGGTTTTTCTAAAACCAGTGGTCCAATGCAGATTTAGATGTCATTACAGTACATTCATGGGCATAAAACTATCAGAAGAGTGATAAGAGACATAAAAAGTGAAAGCGATGGCGATGTACAACTTATTTGAGTGCATAAAAAATATCACAAGGGTGGAACTCTTCACGGTTCGGGCCACTCATAGCATAGTGCTGTTAGTAAATCGTTCTTTATAAAGCATTTTTTATGGAAAAGATATCCCCATCCCAAGGACATTTTTTTGACATTTTGAACATATCAAGTTTCTCCATCTTTGTCCCTCTTTCTCTTTATCTCTTTTTCTCTCGTACTCTCTCTCTCTCTCTCTCTCTCTCTCTCTGTCTCTCTCTCTCTCTCCTTATCTCTATCTCTTTTTCGTCTTCATCATCCCTCTAGTTTTCTAAAATATTATGTTTTGTTAATCTGTGTTTGTTCCTTCCTTCGATCTCTGTCTGTCTGTCTGTTTCTCTCTGAATGTCTGTCTGTGTCTCTGTCTGTCTTTATGTCTGTCTAAATTTTATTCTCCTGGCCAGATGATCACAGCGGACGAGCAGCTTGTTCCCTTCCGTGGCCGCTGCAAATTCATCTAAATCCCATCCAAGCCCGATAAGGATGGCATAAAATTCTTCTGGGCTTGTGATGCGGAATCTACCCATTGCGAGGCCTTCCATATTTTGGCGAGGAGACCACCTCATCACAGTATTCACACCAACACAGAGACAGATCAGTATGTGTTAGGGCATGAGTTGTTACTTCCCTCCAGAAGACTTCCACGGAAGTAGACGCAATATCACGAGCGACGATTTTTTTTCAGATTTAACAATTGCTGGGTCACTGGCTAAGAAAAAAAGCTTACACGTGTGGGAACTGTGATGTAGAACAAAACTTTCCTTCCCAAAGACTTCCAGGGGAAGAAAGCACTCTCATTTGATGCCTCCAACTTCCTATTCAGGCAAGACCCAAGCCTTGTTTCATATCAACGCAAAAGAAACAAAAATGTACACATGTAATCCGGATGATTACAATGTGCAACAAACCATAGGTATCTGAAAACAAAGGCAAACCCGAGATAGTACTGGCATACAACGAAATTCAAGGTGGAGTTGATGCTGTATATCATAATGTCTCGAAGGGTTCACGGTCCTGCGGAAGACTTAAGGTGGCCCCTGGTCATTTTCTTCAACGTCATTGACTTTTCCTGCCTTGCTGCACGCGCTGTCTACATATTTAAAATTTCGACTACCACCTAATCTTATGAGCTTAACGGACAAGCATTGTTACTCAATATTAGTCGCTCTCCTGCTGTATCCCAAGCTTCAATAATACCTATATTGTTAATGCCGCAGGCGGATACACTCTCGATTAATACCTTTTTTTAAAGGCATGTGTCCTCATTCTGCAACTTTCAATTTTGGACTCCTTTTACATTAAGGACTCTTTAAAAGCCATAGATTATTACTGTCGTGTATTTTGATCATGTGTGCGTCAAGCAATGGTTTCACACATCATACGTGTGGCGTCGTGGTCTAGTGGTAGATGCTCAGCTTTCGGATCAAGAAGTCCGGGGTTCGAGTCCTGCTTTCGGCAGGTCGATGTTTAGTCCTTGAGAAAGACTATTTACACACATTTCTTCGCCCCACCCATGCGTTAAACGAGTACCCGACTATAGGCAGTGAAAGATCTTGTTGGAGTGCTAGAGTGATGCGCTTAACTAGCTGCTCCTCTGTGATTTCAAATGTACTTTGGTTGGAATGGCCTGTCGGGGGACCCATGTAAAGCGCTTAGAGCACTTTAGTGGATAAGCGCTATACATTATAAAAACGCTGTTTTTTACGTTGACTTTGAAAGTAAACGGCAATGGTTTCACACAACATACGTTTGCTTTGAAAGTAAAAGGCAATAGTTTCATACATCATACGTTGGCTTTGAAAGTAAAAGGCAATGGTTTCACATATTATACGTTGGCTTTGAAAGTAAAAGGCAATGGTTTCACACATCATGTACGTTTGCTTTGAAGGTAAACGGCAATGTTATCACACATCATACGGTGGTTTTGAAATGAAAAGGCAATAGTTTCACAAATGATACGTTGGCTTTGAAAGTAAAAGGCAATGGTTTCACACATCATACGTTGACTTTGAAAGTAAAAGGCAATGATTTCACACATTATACGTTGGCTTTGAAAGTAAAAGGCAATGGTTTCACACATTATACGTTGGCTTTGAAAGTAAAAGTCAATGGGTTTACACATTATACGTTGGCTTTGAAAGTAAAAGGCAATGGTTTCACACATTGAACCTTGGCTTTTAAAGTAAAAGGCAATGGTTTCACATTATACGTTGGCTTTGAAAGTAAAAAACAATGGTTTCACACATTGAACGTTGTCTTTTAAAGTAAAAGGCAATGGTTTCACACATTATACGCTAGCTCTGAAAGTAAAAGGCAATGGTTTCACACATTATACGTTGGTTTTGAAATGAAAGACAATGGTTTCACACATTGAACGTTGACTTTGAAATGAAAGGCAATGGTTTCACACATTATACGTTGGCTTTGAAAGTAAAAGGCAATGGTTTCACACATTATACGTTGGCTTTGAAAGTAAAAGGCAATGGTTTTACACATTATACGTTGGTTTTGAAATGAAAGGCAACGGTTTCACACATTATACGTTGGTTTTGAAATGAAAGGCAATGGTTTCACACATTATATGTTGGCTTTGAAAGTAAAAGGCAATGGTTTCACACATTATACGTTGGTTTTGAAATGAAAGGCAACGGTTTCACACATTATACGTTGGCTTTGAAAGTAATTAACGTGGATCGATTAAAATAAAAAGGTGATTATTTGAAATTTGCTTTTTTTATAAGCATTCTGTTTTACTTATTTACAACTCTAAATACATAGGCAGTCTTTTTTGTTGTTGTTGTTATCGTGAGAGTTGGTCTTCGGCTGCAAATGCAAATGCTCAGATGTAAATCTAACACTTTCCTTCTTTTCCTTACAAGTTGTTCTTATCGATTAACAACGGCACATTCTCTATCTCATACCTCATTCAAGTGACTTGAATGACTGTGGGCATAAAGATAAAAAGATTGCAGTCATGTTTTGACTGCCGTACGTTTTGACAATGCAGCGGTCTCAGTCGGGGTCATGCCACTGGGTGTAAAAACGTGTTCATCTGTAGGTAGGCCTTCTGTATCATGTGTTCAACAGATCTTCATTGTGCCAGCCTTTTTGCTCAACGTGCTCTACTTTTTGAAAGTTGAATTTAAATTGACCAATAGAACACTGATACACAAGTTTGTTTACGCTTTTTAGGGTGATTGGGACTGCTTCAGTTAGGTGGCTGCGGGTTACGAAAAATAACCCAGAAGAATTTGAAAAATTTTACTGCGATCTGAAAACCCTTTTAAATTCATTGACAAATAACACGCTAGTCATTCTTGCATGAGATTTTAACTCTATAGTGGGAAGAAAGAACTGTGAAGAAACATGTATTGGCTGTGATACAAAAGAACATAGAAACCAAAACGGAGAAAGCTTTAAAAATAAACTTTTGTGAACAGCAGAAACTATACAAACAGTGCCTTTAAAAAAAGCAGTTAGACACATTACCACCTGGACAGGCTGTCGAAAAGATACTAACGAGCAAATTATACCAATTTGCAACCAAATAGACTTTATAATTTGTAAACAGAGACATAAACAACTGATCATAAATGCTCAGTCGTACGGGGGAACTTCTACAACCTCAGATCACAAACTTGTAAAAACAACATTTCGGTTATCGAAATGTAAGATCTGAAAAACAAACAAAACACCAGGACATACTAACAATAAAGTAAACAGAAACAGAACGACTGGGACACGACGCCGAAACAACTCAGAAATATACAGCACACCTGAATGAACTCCTACTCCAAAACGACGCAAACCAAAGTGTGGAAAAACTATGGGAACATAATAAAAACATCGATTGAGTCAGCTGTGTCAACAAACTTAGACGCAAGACCCAGACAGAAAACACTTCTATTCAGGGGATAAAAAAAATTGAACACCTGTCAGTAGGCTTACAACAAAAGAAGCTACATTTGCAAATACAAAGCTGTAAAGACACAAAAAAGACCAAGGACCTAAACAAGAAAGAAATTATATCCTTCACAAGATAAGACAAAAAACAAATGAAGCAAAAAATAGAAACCTACACAACCTAGTTAAAAACATTGATAAATTGACTAGCGATGGAGGAGTGTTCAAAGCAGTAAAACTACTAAATCAGAAAAAGCTTGAAAACCTTAAGATCAATGAGAACGAGGGAAAGCAGATAGTTAACCCTGGAGAAATAATAACGGATCGTTTCAAATCGAAATTTAGAGATAAAAGCACAGAAGATATCCAACCATTCGATGGACAACCGAGACCACTATTGAATTGCGTTACTCAAAAAGAAGAAAGAGACAGCATCAACAAACTAAATAATGGACGCGCTCTAGGAAGAGACAGTATAAGTAACGAATACCTCAAATATGGGACACCCATTCTAGATAAACAAATCGCGCAAATTTCGAATAAGACATTCGAATGGCATTAACCCTTGAGGATGAACGAAGGCCTCCTGATAACTCTCCCAAAACCAGGAAAAGCAAAAAGACCACCATCAAATCTAAGGCCAATAACTTTGCTGAACTCTCTTAGGAAGATCCTGTCAACTATTGAGCTAAGCCGTATTAGGCCAAAAATAGATGAATATCTATTGACCAGTCAAAGCGGATTTAAACCTAACCGTAGCACACCAGACGTAATATGGGCGCACAGGTGGCTAACAGCAAAAGTTCAAAAACATGCAAACCTGGAAATAAACATGACTGGCATTGACATGTCAGCCGCTTTCGACACAATCAATTGAAAAGAACTACTGACAATTTTAAAAGACATTGTGGAAGAAGACGAGCTGCGCATGATTCAGTTTCTACTGAGCGAAACCACACTTGATGTCAAAGTGAATGGGTGTAACCAAGAAATTCCTTTTACCACCAACATCGGAACACCACAAGGGGACAGTCTAAGCCGAGTTTCATAATCTATTTGGAAAATGCTCTAAAAGATATGAGGAGTGCGCAAAACAACTCACAGCAACCAGCTCATTGTATGCCTTCTGAAATAATTTTCGCGGACGACATCGAATTCATAGGAACAGAGAGTATAAGCGTCGGGGATATTGAAAAAAAAAACACCTAAAAACGCATAACTTGAAAGTGAACCTCGACAAAACAGAGAATACGTGCATGAGAAAAGACACCGAAAAATGGAAAATCTCTAAAAAAAAAAGTTGGTTCACTTCTAGGAAGCAAAGAGGATATCGAGCGCCGAAAACAACTTTCAATCATCGCGCTTCACAAACTAACAAATATTTGGAACTTTGGAACAGAGCAAACAAAACAAAACAGAAAACTAGACTCCATCTTTGCAATGCTTTAGTTAAATCAGAGATAATTTAAGTAGAGATGTTTCACTCCGAGTTTTTTGCTCTTTATTTGTATTAGGACGATTTTAAGTTATTTCCCTTGGTCATTCCTGGTTAACACTAACAGCCAGATCCTTTAAATACAGTATAGTGTCAATCTGACGGTTTTACTTTTTTTAAAACCAGTATTGCGGTCTTAAAATAGTTTTGAGTTACTACTGTATTTGATATATTTTTTTTTTTATTACTGTAGGCCTAGCAGCACAATTTTCTATTTACTAAAACAATTCTTATCGGTAGTTTTTCGTATTTTCGTAGAAAATTTATGAAATAATAGGTTTGGATATTTAAAGTGTAAACAGAATGTTTTAAGTATATTTAACTACAGTTTTATTAAAATACAATCTGTAAATAGTTCTTAGCAACAGTTCTTACCATAATATCAATAAATCTTTTTAATAGTTTCAACTTATCATGGCTTATTTACAATGAAAGAAAGTCAGTTTTGACTACGTTTTTGATAGCATTGCATCCTTATTAGCATTACTTGTGTTAATGCTAGGGCATCTTTTTAATTCATTTAGTAACAGAATGTTTTAGTCATTTGGAATAATGAAATAAATACTCTTTAAATAGTTTCAAATTACCATGATTTATATTTTATAGCATGAAATGAAGTTATTTAAATTTTCAGAGTCAAGGTAAATGATTCTGAGCAAGCTAAAGAGGACGCTAAAACACTAATGATTGGAACTGAAATCAACAACACAAGTTTTATAAACTATGAAGCTTCTACAAAAACAACAATTACAACAACACAGGTGCACTAAAACTGTAAAAGGCTAATAAAACCAATAATCATAGCAACACAAGTGCACTTAAATGTGCACCAAAGGGTTTATTACTATTTGCATTTATAAAGTCAATCTAACAATGAGAAGTCATACAATAATACAAATGCCAATCAGCTTGAAGATTTTCTAGAAATTTTTTCAATTAAAAGTATTTTAAAATTTGAATTATTCTTTTGAAGATTACGTATAATATATTTATGAAAAAAGTAATTCATAAACCATGCATCCAACTCTGATATGTTTTTAAAAGCGCATGGTAAGGACCATTAAATAAATGAATTACCCGGTCGTTACTTTTGTGACAAAATTTAATTAAAAAACGAGACATTTCTATCAATCAGTAAAATAGCGCTTCTCTTGATAAACCAATAAGGTCTTTTCGTCTTGAGTTCTGTATCCATACGTGACACCTTAGAAGATGAGAAAGAAAGCAAAAAAATGTGTTACCTTGTAACCAAAACTATACAAATTTACAGAAAATTAAATCCCTAACAAAATAATGTAGGTTTTAAATACTAGCACTGCTGTTTGTTGGACAGGTTTTCCGCACTCCGCACCGGGGTGCCACTGTTTTTAGATAAACATTCTCCTCACTACCCTTCATTTTGATATTTTTTTTATAAAAAATAATGCACCTCAATGCACTAGGCCTTTTATTTCTAAAATTCTATTAGTGTATAGAATGTGTTACCATGAAGTTGAAGCTTATCCAGCGTGGCACCCTTGGGTAGTCTTAGAGAATTGCGGTGGTTGAGACTTTGCTTCTTGAATATAAATATATCGATTAGACTGCTTTAACAGGTTAGTAGTTAGTGTTTTATTTTTTTTAGTAAGAGTACTAAGACGATATTTGTTTTCTTGGCATGCTTTGACCCATTCCTTACTAAGATGAACACTTAACAACAAGCAATGCAAGTTAAATTCTATCTGACCTGTTAAAGTATCGGGAGTCGAATCGATGTACATGTATTTATTTTGAACTGGCAAAGTCTCGACACTCGACAAACAGAAATTCTTTAATAGTGCTCACTCCTATGTAAAAAAAATCCTTCCCTTTCTTCATCCTGTAGACTAGGGTAAATTAATTATGAATTCGTCTTTATAACCATACTAACTAAAATATGGCAATGCTTTATAAATTTACATACAGTATTATAGGATGGGTCAATGATACTTGAGTACAATCTAGATGCTAATGTTTGTTATAATTAAAACCATGCATGTCACTGCACATGACTTAAAAAATAAGGCAGTTGCCATTGAACTAGACCTAGATTCTAGATAGCCTCAAACACTCAAAGGCTTTGCTAAAGTGGCACCACTCAGTGGAAATCCTTTCCAAAATTTGTAGATTTGTATCTAAATATGGCATCTAGATTTTAAACTAGATTTACCTTAATCTAAAATAATCTAAATTAGATATAGATTTTGGTTTAGATCAAGATTTATGTTGCCCCATCACAAGCTGTGACAAAGCAAATGGCATGTGTTTAGATCTATATATAGGCCTGCCGTAAAATATTAATAACATTATTATCGTAAAACTTACCGTTCTACGTCCTTGGGAAACATGTGGAAGGAAATGTCTTTACATTCTGTTTTGTTCCTTGCATTTTTGCAATGTATAGCACTGCAAAATTTCCCACCTCTTCTAAATCTTGAACGGGATCTATGGACTTCACCTATTCCCGCACCTTCCATCTTTGTGAACACTCAGACCTTTAACCAGGGATACCCAAGGGACGGTACTCTCATCATTTCCTCACCCTACCCCTTGAGTAAAACATCTCTACTTAGATTATCTCTGGTTAAATCAATACTATTTTACAACTGTGGCACATGGGCTTTGACAAAAATAGACAAGGACAGACTTGACGCATTCCATAGAAAACAACTCAAAAGAGTCCTTAAAATCTAATACCCGACAAAAATATTAAACCATTCACTTTACTAAAAATGTGGAGAAGTTCCTCTATCCCTCCAAGTACTTGAGTCTTGATGGAGACTGTTTGGACACATATTAAGACGAGATTCGTGTGTCCGGCAAAAGAAGCAATGCAGTTCTTTTTTGGTAGAAAACAGGAAAAGACCAAGGGGTAGACCAGAGCTGGGGTAGACCAGTAACAACACTTCCAGTTACTTTAAGAAACGACCTCAAACGCGTTCCGGGCGAGAAAAGGACTTTAACATCACAGAAAGACCTGGATTTAATTCGACACATTGCAGAGAACCAAGACGAATGGAGGACCTTCATAGTGAGGATAAGAAGAGGAGCAGCCGAAGCTATGCGGTCGGACGACCCTACAAGCGAGCGGCTATAGATGAGATAGATGAGATGGGTAACGTCTATCTTTGAACGTTTCTGGGCGAACATAGGCTTTAAATTCCAACACTGCATTTTGGATACATTTTTCTTGTTCTAATCTGACAAATTCCTTGTTTTAATCAAGCTCTAAAGACTCAATGCTTTAAGATCTTACACAGATTTGTACACGTATAGTTGAATTTCTTAAAAGTGTGCCAATATGCGATATTGAATAGTTATTTTAACCTAAATGCGTGATAAATAGGATAGGCTTAAGCGAGTACTCATGTGAAATCCGTTTCATGCATCCGTTTTTTTTTCTGTTTTTTTTTTTTGCAATTTCTTTCCTAATTCTCTATTAGTATTTTTTATCATTTGTTTTAATTGTTTCTTTTTATTTAAAAATCTGTGCAGAATTTAAACCCTTTTCTTCTCTTGTTCAACATTAGAATTTAAATTTCGTTAGCGTGCAGAGTTTTGCAGTATAGTAATAGCAAAGTCCTCAAGTAATCTAATTTTTTGGTAATAGTAGCTTTAGCCAAGGGTTAGCCTTATACTTGTAAATATAACACCAGCATGACATAAATTTGCTAACACCAATTACTTTTTCTGCGCGGTAGAGTTTGTTGTTGTTGTCATTACACCAGACATTCAAAGACTGTCTATTATCTTTCAGTGAGAACCCAATTCTCATTTTTCCGCTGAATTCTTACCTTGTAAAACACATTTTCTATTGTTTATTTTTGTCCAAAAAAAAAAAAAAAAAAAGAAGCAGCAGCGAATTGAAGTGATTGGCTTTGCATATTTAAATAAATATCGAAGAAAAAAGTTATTACACAGGAGATACCTTTGTATGCCATTATAGTCTGTGATGGTTAAGCTTTTTGTTTGGTGTAATGTTTATACATGAGTTGGTGAAAATGGAAAAAAAGTTATGCCTGCGTGTATCTAGAATTATGCTGTTTTTCAGCCTATCGTCTTAATAATGACCACAAAGCTACTTTTTTGTATTGTTATTTTTTCGATCATAATCCATACATCTGTAACTGGCCTAATATCGATCGAAAATAAATTGGGTGTCACAATGGACTGTTAGACACGCATGCGCCTTCCTGTTGTTTATTGTCCCAGGTACACGCATGGCCTATTGCGCATTTTTACGTATTAATGCAAGTAGATCATTCTAAGGTACTATATATATCATTTAATGTACCAGTAGGCCTAGTTCAGAAGGTCGGCGATAGACTACGTGGTTTGTCTCTGCACTGTTGCGATTATTTAGGCCAATAACGGGCCAACCTTAACCATAGATTGTGGAAAGTTTTACTGTATTAAAACTATTATGAGACTCGTCTCAGTCGTCTGTCTTCTGCTGACTGGGGGACAAGAATGGAGGAGGAGGCATGGACTATGGAGTTTTTATAAAAGACCGTTGTCTCTGTGATATTAGACACGGTACGAATGAAAACGATAACGATAACGGTAGGATGTCTCCACCCTCCAGCTGTCAAGTCATCTCAAAATCAAGTCCAGACCTCGAGTGGCTGAAGTTCGCCCTAATAGCCCCACCCTAGGCCAACGCCCCATATACACATTGTACTACTATAATAACTGCTAGTATAGAAGTCGATGCCCCACCCTCTAATTTGATGTTAAACCTCATTTTGCTTAGAAGTCTGCTGGTCAAGAAACTTTCCTGTATCATGTATGGCGTAAGATTGGCCCATACATGACGCACAACGAGCCGTGGTAAGTCCGTGGTAATGCATTATGTAAGAATTTCACACATCTATGTGAATTTTGCTTCGCTATCGGTATCGTCTCCAAACGAGAGTTGGGGAAACCTAAAACAGTGCCGGTGTGAGTGAAGTGGGAAATTTTTTCCACCTCTTGGTTTAACGTTATTTATGCAACAAGTTTGTCTTGGTCATTCTTGAGCTTGCTGTAATACTTTGAGTTGACTACGAGAAAGGTCGGGTAAAGCTTAACAGTTCATGTCATCACCCATCACTAATGTAGGGAGGCGGAGCCAACTCAAAGCTAACGTTACCGTATTCCTATGGGCCCCGTGGCGCATCCTACATGTGTCTAATATATAATGTGTCGTCTATTTTCCAGGCTATATCGCATCGCAAAGTAAATACTCAATCAATGGGTACCTGTAGGTATATACTGGCTTTTCTTACACAGTCATGTAGAAGGTTTTAACCTAAACTGCCGTACTCAAAAGGCCTGTCAGTCAAACTGTAAGCAAAATTGTGCGTGGGAGTTCTAATGATCTATCTCTTTTAATTTCTTAGTATAGTTAGGGCACATGAGAACTCAACTAGTGCTTTGATGTTATGGGCCGGCCCAAAACAAAGTTACATACAAAATATAGGAAATATAATATCTACTCATATTGGAGTACTCGGCCTGTTCTACGGCGGCCTAGGTTTTAACGTAACTGTCTTGCATTTGAACGCGGTCGGCTTATCTTTGTTCAGCAGTAAGTAGAAGTCTAACCAAAATGTTAAGCATTGGAGAGCTTGCATAAAAAACTAACGGGTTCATAATTGCCACAAAAGTGAATTGTTTTCATTCGACAATAGTATCTTTAACAATCCTATACCCCCCCCTCCCATATACACACAAAAAAGAAGAAAAAGAAAAAACAAACAAATAATAATAACGAAAAAAATTCAAAGAAAGGAAGACAGGCAACCATGAAAAGAAAAAATCCGGCATACCGATTTTAGCTTATGGAGGATAATGTATATTTTTTGTCATGAATCTAACCAATTTCGTTTTAACCTGTTTTGATTAAGATAAGAGATCACCTTCGTTGAGATATACATAGAGATCATGTTTTTAAACGCAGATTTTTTACATATTATGGACGTACTGAGGCCTAAAACAGATAAAGTCTAACACAGAGACCATGCACTTATACTGGTAGTTGTAGTTATGTAGGCCTAATTCTCAGGGCGCCCGAAGCATGGTAATACTAGTCGCAGTGGCACACACGCCCCTCTCCAACTCTACACTCTAGAGCCCACCCTTTCCAACTTTCCTTTTGTTATGAAAATCTCTTTATCTGGTCACTTTCTTTGTTATCTAAAGTATTTGTGAGGGCCCGACAGGCACCGTATACATAGTTTAATTTCCTGTGACTTTGAAGGTTTATAATCAATATATTTAGACAGGAGAGGTCGGTGTGGTTTGGTCAAATTTGAAGAAATAGACTGAGATAGAAAGAGAGAGAGAAGATACAGGTAGATAAATAGCTAGGCAGGTGGGTAGATAGATAGATGGATATATATACATAGAGAGAGAGAGGCAGAGAGAGACATATGTATTGTTCTCATGCATTGTATTCTTTGTTTTTATTCATTTGCAGGGGACTTAGAAAGAGAGAGAGAGAGAGAGAGAGAGAGAGAG
>BMAT01006721.1:4177-17490 GCA_019649035.1 Elysia marginata
TGACGATAATGTTGGTTAGAAGTTTGTACGTGTAATCCACTTATAACTTGTGGTCTCTCTTTAGATTTGGCCTAGGGGGAGTTTATCTAGAATCAACAACGGCTTTAGGCTATGCGATATGTGAAGTTTGTACTTCGGAATTTTTTTTTTTTGCGACTTGAAGTAATGGTGTAGGGAACCCCAGTGTAGATCTAGATTATTTTATTTATCGCGATTGATTGCCTGCTGATATTCTTTTGTTATACATGAATCATGCAGACTATCTGCTCAGCATTAAATTCAATAGTTTAGATAGAGATGAGAAGCTTGCCATAAAAAGACTTGGTCCACACCAGCCCAAAAACTTTGTGTTGTGTATAAAACATGGAAAACAAAAAAGGTCATTTCAGAATTATTGGAACGATCGTTTTTCGTGGCTCACAGTGAGTATCGAACGAAAATGTTTATTTAGTTTTAATTGCTTGTTGTTTGGTGACGGCACTTCTGAAAGTCCATGGACTGGGAAAGGCTTTACAAATCTAAAAAATTTTTACGTTATATGTCACGAAGTGGTTAAATTGCTAATAAGCATAACACATGTACGCATGGATCGTATCATTGGAATTTAACCTTCCTTAGTTTTTTTAATCAGCCGCAAGAAACATTTATGTAATTATTTTGACCACCGAAATATGTAAAAGGATCAGCCTCCCCAATCAAACTGGTCAGCCGACGCCCTTGGAGAGCACTAAAGATGACATAAGTGTCTTGGCCACATCAGTAGTTAGGTAATTACGAATCGATGCTATATTTTTTATTTGGTAGTACATACTCCTGCATAAGGTATTTACTTGTGGTGTCATGGAAAGCTCATCATCCATAATGACGCCAAGATTTTTCACCATCTTACTCGAAGCAATTTCAAAACCGTTTACAGTGATGCTACTTTTATCCAGATTTGAAATTATATTTTTGTGGCCGATTATCATAAGTTCTGTTTTTTTTATCATTTATCTTCAGCATATTATGTGACATCCATTTCTTGACTTCTTTGATGCAAGTTTCAACTCGACTGAGAGATTCTTTTACATTTTGGTCATTACATTCAACATACAATTGAGTATCGTCTGCGTACATGTGGAAAAGCATATTATGTTTTACAAAGCTATCTGACGAAGGCTGAGTATACATAGTAAATAGAATGGGACCGAGAAACGACCCCTGAGGAACGCCAAACTTCAACAATGTCCAGTCTGATGTTTCGGAACCACATTTAACTGCTTGAAATCGATTTGAGAGATAGGAATCGAACCAGCGCAGTGCCATTCCGGATATGCCATACATATTATGCAATCTTGAAAACAATATCTTATGGTCGATTGTGTCGAAGGCCGCGGACAGGTCAAGCAAAGCAAGGGGGCAGATACTTTTCTTATCTGCCATACGCAGTAGATCATTTGATACTTTAATCAAGGCTGTCTCCGTGCTATGATTTGACCTGTATGCAGATTGAAATCCATTTTTCAGACCATATTTATCTAAATGAGCCAAGAGTTGTTGAGCCACAAGTTTTTCTAATACCTTCGACAGAAAAGGAAGGTTTGACACACTGGTCTAAAATTTTTTTAATCGCTTTCATCAAGATTTGGCTTTTTCAACATGGGGTTTACAAGGGCTTTCTTAAACTCTTCCGGAACGGCACCACTCTGAAGGGACTGGTTAAATATAGACGTGATATAAGAAAGAACACAAGGAATTTTCACACATTTCTTGAGAAGATCGGCCGGGATAGGATCCAGATCACATGATTTGCTTGCAAAAGTTCTAATTGTCTTTTCAACTAATGTTTCTATTATAGCTGTAAAATGTTCGAGTTTTTTTCCTTCAAAGCTAGGATCTGGAAGCGGGTTGTTTGTTTGCTGACACTCGAGATCTTCTCGAATCTTTGTGATTTTTGAATCAAAGAAAGTCGAAAACTTATTGCAGAGTTCATTATCGCCGTTTAGTTTGTGTTTGGTTTTACCCAAGAGTTGGTCTGTTAGACTGAAAAGCTTCTTGCACGTTTTTGTTGTACTAAATTTAGCTAAATGAAATCTTTTCTTTGCATTCTTCACTAGATTGTTCACTTTCTTCCGAGCCGCAATGAAAATTTGTTTATGGATCTGTAAACCGGACTTGAGCCATACTCTCTCTGCCGAGCGCCGTTCTTGTTTGGCCGCCTGGATGTTGTCATCAAACCACGGTGAATAGCGGCGGTGCGGAATAGTCCGTTTGGTAAGAGGTGCATTTTCATCAAGAGTTCTTGAAAGAATGTTATTGAAATCCTGAATGTTAGAGCCTGGGCACTTTTGAAGACTGGTGCTAATGTCTTGTTCGAACAATTTAAAATCGATGTTTTTCAGTCTCCTTGATTGCACTGTGTTTTTACCTCGTTTTGGTTTGTCTAAGTCTAACAGGCATGTTATAAAATAGTCGTCTGAAATACAGAGGTTGTTTACCGTTGAGCTTTTTATGTACTTGAAGTTCAAGGGTGTAACAACCCAGTCCAAAATATGACCTTTATCGTGGGTAGCCGTTTCAATCAATTGTATTAAGTCAAGTTCGAGGAGTGTTGCTTTGAGCTTATTTGCTTCTGTAGAATTATCACAGTCATAATGGAAATTTATGTCGTCAAGAAATATAAAATTCGACATGGTTGAGTGTATCCTGGAAAACATTGTTTGTATCTCTTCTACCGCTTTCATAGTTGAAAGTTCGTTTGTTTTAGATGGTGGTGGTCTATAGACACAGAAAATATTGAGCGACAGAGATTTTTCTTGGATTGTAATCTGGACGGCTTCAAATGTCGTTGTATTTTCATTTTCGTATCTTTTACATACACATGTTTTGGAGTCCTTGTAAACAAACGCCACGCCTCCTCCTTTTCTATTACGAGGGAAAGATTTCACTACATAACCGGGAATAGCTAGCACAGCGTCACTATCTCTTTCACTAAGCCAGGTTTCGCTCAGACACAGCAAATCAAGATTTATTTTCCGTGATTCGATCTTTCAGGTCCTCTGTTTTGTTATTAATGGATCTACTATTTAAATAACCGACAATGAAATGTTGATCACTTTTGTTTTGTCTGTTTACTAGGGGTATTTTGACGAGGTTATGTTTGTTGACATCTGTAGCACAGTGATTATTGTTTATACCAGTCAGTGTGCAAATGCTTATTAGATGTAAGGAAAAATAGGAATTTATTCCAATACATCTGGACGAAGAGTCTCAAGTGGTAAATTTAATCCTTGATAAAGAGATCAACAGTAGTGTTAGACAAGAGGGCGTTTATAATACCAACCTACACCAATATATGGCGCCGCGAGATTCCTATGGTCACGGGTATTTGCGTCTGTGTCGGGGCATTGACTATACCACAGACTTCAACCTATACATTGTAAATAGCTAGCTGCTCGCAGCGGGCGAAAAAGCGGGCAGGCGAGAAGCCATACCAACTTGTGTCAAGTCGGTACAGGATGCAGAATGTATGCGTCGTCGGAGCTCTTTCACTCCTATTCAAATCATTAGAAAAACACAACAAGAAAATTTATTTACATAGGGTTTGTCTAGCGCTTTCAGAGAGAGGGAAATGAGTATGATTAACTTAAGGTTTGTTAGGCGCTTGGAGAGAGAGGAAAATTAATGTCTAAAGTTTGACTGGTGAGGGGAGAGCTTGGAAAGCTTAAGTTCTAATAATATGTTACCTGATCTTGTTTGTATTTTAATTAAACATTATATTTTTACTCTGTAGAGTCATTAATTTTTAACAATTAGTACCGGTAAATCTGTACACAAAGTTTACATAACTGATACTCACTCGCAAATATTACTCATTACCATTTTCTAAGTAGGCCTATTTTGTTTGCGGTTTATTGTCACTTCTGTTCTCTATTTTAACAGTAACAAACGGCCGGTTTTCTCTAGTAGTGTTTCAGGGTTGTGATTTTATGTGCTTATATGATAATTCTTAATTATGAAAAAGATTATTTAGTAAGATTAGTTGTGTTACTATTATTAAGAATATATATATATATATAATATATATATATATATATATATATTATATATATATATATATAAATGTATGCTAAGATAACAGATTCATATGCTAGATGATTTATTACGTTTTCGAATATGTACATCATTGTAACGTTTCGTTTGTTTCTGGTAGTGCAGAGACTAACTTTCTTGACGACAGAACAAAAAAAATGTTACTTCGAATCTTACATTATCTTTGCTCTTCTGATATGAACTTGGAGTTGTACTAAGACTGTATCTCCCTCCCCTCTCTCCATTTGCTTTTCCTTTTACCTTAATTCCACGCACTGGTATATATTAAATGTCCATCCTGTCCGCACCTCTTCATTTACCGTTCTATGAGTATGACGCTTTCCTTTCAAGCTTAATTTTTTTTACTATAAGTAGCCCGACCTTGGGTAAGCGAAGCGAGACCTAGCCTAGGCTTGACACAAGTTATGGCGGAACCTCTCGTTTGCTCTGCGCCCACTGCTGTCAATGGTAAAACATCGCCTGCGAGCGATCTAGCTATTTATAGATTGAAGTCTGTGAACTATACTTATTCGCTGTGCCCCGTGATCCACCGTACCCCCTAATTCTGTTGACAAACCCTGTGTCTGCTCAGGGAGAAAAGAAAAACCAAACGACCCTGACACCGGAGTAGATGGAAGCAACTGAAACAAGCAATCTCACGATTGAATCCCTGGACTTTGAAGTATCTGGAGTAATTGATATGAACCAAGAATCTGAAGATGTACCTGGTATGGAAAAAAGAATTCCCATGTGAACTTAGTGAGACTCCTGAACATTTTGAGCCTATCACAAAAGAGAAAAGCCAAACTGTGTCAAAGATGGTTTTCGACAGAGTTGAGCAGCAGTTATGTACAACTAAAAAAGAATGGTTGTTCACAGACTGTAAAAGTTTAACTACGATATCTCCAAAATGCTTGTTATTCTTTGGAAGTTCTTTAGAGGGAAACATGCACCTGCAACTAATGGCAATGAGGGAGATGCTGCCATTTCTAGCAGCCTTCGATTTGAATCTGCAAACCAACGAGGTAAAGATTAATGTTAGATTCCGGAAATTATGCAAGTTCTTCCTTTGGACCATAATGAAAATTATGAACGGTTCTGTAGTGGACACTTCATGATCAGACGAAGTACACACACAATTTAACAGATTTTGGGCTGGAATTTCTCCCGATCTTGTTCTAGCATTTCCTAATGAGAAGTGTGGGTGACTTTACACGTAGCCATAGCTTTGATGTGTCATCTGGCACTCAGTAGTTACTATCGATGCCTCCGTGTTCTAAAGTTAACTGTACCATGCAAGAATTTATCAACGCTCAGCATGACACGTGAGCAATATAAGGAGACACACAGGATCATTATAGTCCTGCCACAATAAAGACGCTGAGGTCATCTTACAGTCCTTAATCGTCATAGAGCCTTTCGGTACTGACACTTCTATACGAAGCATTTCCACAGGGCTTACATTGACGAGACTGTGACTCCAGAAAATGCACAAAAGGTTGGTAAACAAATTATTGGAGGGATTGTTTAAACCGTTGTGTAGGATTACTCTTTCAAAATATAAGACCATGAACTATAAACACAAAGCAAACCGCACAACTTGATGGTGAATCACAGCAGCAAGAGCCACCTCTATAGACAGCAACAATGTTTTCAAATTTGAATTTCATAAGTTACCAGTCTGCACTCTTTGACAGATATGGACTCCTATGGGATCCTGAATAGGCAGCTCTTGCTGGTGTTGTACCCCATGGAACATAGCAAAAGGGCCCTATCATGGTGACCCAAATGCTCAAGGCAGTTTACGCTCTGTTGGAGCAGCAACTAGTGATAGATGGAGTTTCCCTTTTTGATCGATTAGCCTGGCCACGCGGGCTCAACTTTTGAGGAAATCTGCCCAATATGCACTGGCTGTAGAGGCATCGACTACTCTAATATATCAGGGATGTTATTGGGAGGAATATTGAAGGAAGACTGAAATACTATTTCTGTAAATGTGCATCTATGGGAAAGATTGGGATCACATACCATTTTTCTATGGTTGGGCTTCATATTTATTTGATGTAGGAAGTTATTGCATCTCCCTAGAGACATTAGGCCTATCATTCTGCTTTGAAAGTTGAATCGTTTGCCTTTTAAAGGATACTCAACTGTAAAAGGTTCTAAGTACAGATGTTTTCTTATGGGAAAATATTACATAGGCCTACCTGTGATATTCTTTTTTTTTTAAAATAAAAATAATTACCTTTCTAATACTTTGCAAATATCAAAGTTCATGATAACGTTCTGAGATATTCGCATTGAAATGCAAGTTTCATAAAATTATGTTTGGTCCAAAAAGTAAATATTCATCATGGTATTTTGCTCTTAAATTTCAACGAATGGCATGTGGCAACATATTTACGGCCAGTGCGATTTCGAATGGCACATGGGCCTATGATACTATCATTCTGCTTTGCAAGTTGTATTTCTTATTGTAGAGAGTAGAGTAGGTTCTGAGAACAGTTGTTTTATGATAAATAGGGTTGCGGTACCGGTGACTTTTGCAGTTTTTTAAAAATCACTTCTATGTAGGCCTATACAAATTAATTACCTTGCAAATTATTTCATTGTGAATTCTCAAAACCTTTCCAAAGATAGGCAAAATGCAAAACATAATTCTAATAAAACCACAAAGAAAAATCTAGATTCTATATTTTCATAATCTTGTTGCACATTCCAACTTCCAAGCTTATTTCCTACTAGCCTAACATAGTTACTAAAAATAAACTGTCCTACCACAGTTTCGCTCCTAAAAGCAGGAGAGTAGAATTTGCATTTTTGTTTTGTTTCAAATCACACACAGATGACAGTGATGTTGCCTGCCAATTGCTAAAAAGTTAGACATCTAGATCTATCCAGATCTTCATCGGCCGTCTTTGTCTAGATCTGGAACTAGAATTTAGATTAGATCTACTTGATTCCTCTCATAGATCTATATCTAGATCTATAGATCTAAAGTCTTTGAAGATAAAAAGTATTGAACGTTGTTCTCGCCTTGTACAATTGTAGAATAATGACTAATCATGAAGTCCAATTTAACCTATTGAGTGGTAGAGTCTAGATCTAGATCTAGAAATCTATTGAATCTAGATCAGCATTAGGCCTATCACTACAAACTATGGATGTGTCCCATGGCCTTATTGCGAAGTTGGTGAAATGCAAATCTATAAAGAACGCTCTTACTCCAATTTCATCGCAGGTAAGGAAATGGGCTTTGCCTCTTTAAATCTAGCATTACTATCGAAAGTGTTGTGCTCCTTACTGTGTCGTTAGATTTAATTTCTATAGAGCAGTTTTGCTGTGTATTGCAGTCTAGACCTTTTAAATAAAAAATAACCTTAATTTTTAAGGCTTTTATAAAAAATTAGTTTTTATTTCAGGATGTTCATGTTGTTATTTGACGCATATTTATAGTGCCAAGCTTCATTGACGCATGCTGGGAGAATTTATAACGCTCATTGTTATTCTTGTATCCTGCGTGAAAGTCCCTTGGCCTAGACTACCTTGGTTCCCCATTGGAAATTTTTAAAAAGTCAACTCTTGCTTTCAAAAAAACTAAAAGTCAACACATTTTTCGATCCCGAGGTGTTGACTTGAAATCAGGATTCCACTGTACACAGTACTGTGTGTACGGCCTATCATATTAGTTTGAATTAATTTTAATTTTATGAATTTTTAAGTTAAGTTCTTTTTCAAAATTTGAGTTTAAATTCTACTCCTCTTAATATTTTGTGTAGGCCTAGATCTACGTTTACAATTTGTAAACTGGTATTGGGCCAGTTTTGCGTGACAATTGATTTAGAGTGCTATTACTTTTCTGAAGAGGTCTGAAAAACCTTAGAACAAAATCATGAGTTTGTTTTCTGTCATTTGGTGTTCATGTTAACCCATTCTTGTGGCATGTTGCCTGCATGTTTTGTGTTTTGATCTGAAATATTCGTTTGAAAAAGTGTGTACGTGTCATCGTATGTAGCCTATGTACAAGTGGGATGTTCCTGTGCAGTCTTTTACTTTAGCAGATTTACAACTCTAGTCTGTTTCAAGCTACATAGTTTTTTTAAAGAGTTCCTCCCTCTGTCTTTTTTTTTTTTCTTATAATTCTCTGCCTTACATATAAAGTTGCTTTAAATTTCAAGTGATACATCTCAGTCATAGTATGACTCTATGAGTAAAAAACACAAAGAATTGAAAAAGAATGTTCAGCCACAACAGAGTTGAGTTCGTGTCATTTGAACCTTGATAATTTGAGTAAATGCAGTCAGTCTAGATATTTCGAATCAGAATTTGACTTTTATAATGTAGGCCCCTACCTCAGTACCTGTAGTTAAATAGTTCTAGTATACTATACACTGTTAGTGTTAGAACACGAAAGCATCAAAATTATAGTTTGATTTAAAAGAGCACAAGCGTACATACTATAGTGCTAAGTCCTCCCCAAAGGGGGGGGGGGGTACGGTGGCCTACAGACTGTAATCAATGTTCGTGTTGAGCCACACCCGAAATACTGCTGAACATGCTCTCTTGAGTTAAGAAGATGCATTGGTTGGTTATATCTAAATCTAAAAGCCTACAGTTGTAAATTTATGCATTTAATTTCAAGTACTTCATGGAGTTGTTAAGATTGATGCTCCTCTCATAATTTCAAAAGACGCACCTGGATTTGATGGTAAAAGTCTGAACGCTGTTTTAATTATGTACAAGGTTCTTTCTAGAATTTAGAGGATGCATTGGTTGAAAAAACTAAAAGCCTACATCTGTTTTGATTACTTGTTGCTTTTCTCTTCAATTCAGATGATACATTGATTGGTTAAAACGTGCAACTGTTTTTTAAAATTTTTGCTCCCCTCTTGAGTTCTGAAGATAGAATACAATAGGTATATATATATAATATAGAGCCTATGTCATGTTACAATCTATTCCTGTATCTAGGACTGACTCATCTGTGTACTACTACTAGGCATACTGACCTCAGTTTGGAAATTTAAATAAAAGAAGTCCTAGATGTAGGTACAGTCATGGGCAGTCTCTAGTCTATTTTTAACTTTATGAATTGATCTAGTTTAGCGCTGAAACTTATGCATCTACCATACATCTATCTAGAATCAGGAATATTGCATGATTCTTGCGCTGCTTGCTTTACAATTACATTCATAAAATGCTTACAATTTTTTTTCAATTGATTGGCATTTTCTTATTTGGTGTGGATGTCAGAAGCAAAACTGTGCCCAATTTATCGATAAAAGGAACTGCTATTTTGTTTGAATAAAAATTGAAGTTCAAGATGATTATCTTTGCAATAATGCATTGCATGCTGTGATAGTTGCAGTTTTTAGGTGGAGAATGAAAAATCAAAATGGAACTGAGTTTTGGGCGATAATCTTCTCGCCTGAAAGCTAAATTATGTACCATGTTCTATTCTTATTTAGCATGCTATTTCAGAAACGTGTAAACCCACTTTAAGTTCTAAAGACTCTAAAAACTAAAATTTTAATTATAAACCAAAATACATAGTATTTTTCTTATTTCTCAATTATTCAAGTTTACCCATTTTTTAAAAAGTTTGATTATAATCAGGCTAACATACAAGTGCATCATAAATTGACGGGTGAGTTTTAAATAGTGTAACTGTAAGTGGGGGTCTAAAACTAGCATGATTTAATCATTAATGTAAGTTATTTTGTCTTTTCCTTTCCTGTCTTTTCATCCTAGAATGTTCAAAATCTGACTGTTTTGTTTATAATTTTAAGGTCTCCTTACTCATCATCATTGTGGAGCAACAAGATCACACAGCACTCGCCAACAAAGCAGATCTTACCACTCTCCCTGCTGGCTCGTCAGTGCTTGATGTCACTTCCTGTGCGGCCCAGTTGGCGGATGCTGTGGAAAATCTTGTGAAAGCTGGAGAGAGACAGGGCCAGAGCTCTAAAGATGAGGTGAGAATTGAGAATCGTTTAATCATCTTTTGGCTAGCTTGGTGGAAAAACTGGACAAAGCATCATCCAACTTTGGAGATTAGTATTCAGAAAACCAAGATTATGACCAATAGCAAAGAGTCATCAAAGAAAGAAATAAAGTTCAACAGTCAAATACTTGAAATTGTTACAAAATTCAAATAACTAGGCTCAATAATGATAATCTCCGACAAAGGATCAAAGCCTGAAAGACTGTCCAGATTACCCTAGACTACAGCTGCTCTGACCAAACTTAAACCCACCTGGAACAATAATTACATTGCTATCAGCTCTAAGATCATACTGCTACGTTCCCTGGTCATGTCAATTTTTCTCTATAGTGCCTGTGAGTCATGTATACTGAACGCTGATACTGAAAGAAGAATCAGAGCCATAGAAATGAGGTGCTACAGTACTTGGTATCTCATATAAAGAGCATATCACAAGACATGCAGCAACCAGCTTGCATCAATCTTCACCTTTATTTTCAATTGGTCTCTCACTACAACATCAACCATACCGTTGTGTTTCAAAGGGGCAACAACCGTACCAGTGCTGAATCACTGCAGACCAGTCACTCTAACATCAGTGATAATGAAATGCTTTGAGAAATTTGTACTTTCTTACCTCAACTCCTTTTTAGTACCACCCAACTTTGATCTTTTTCAATTTGCTTACAGGATAAATAGGCCTATTGACGATGCTATGCAACTTTTGCTATGAACACTCACGAAATAGTGACCCACTTAGACTAGAGGAAAAAATCATATGCCAGGATTCTGTTTATAGATTATAGTTTGGCTTTTAACACTATCGTTCTGGAAACTTACATACCAAATTAGTTCAAGATTTACAATTCCCTATCAGCGTCTGTAACTGGGTACTGGACTTTTTACTTAACCGTCTGCAAGTTGTCAGAATTGGCAATATTTTATCGTCTCTTGCTGTTCTTAATACAGGCACACCTCAAGGCTCTGTTATCTCCCAAGCTATACTCAATTTTTATTTATGACTGTAAAGCAGAATTCCCTGGGTGTCTTCAAATGAAATTTGAAAGGGACACCACTGTGACGGGATTGGTTGATGATATCAATGAAAATAGTTCTCTAAGACAGATTGAATCAACCATTCAGTGATGTAGAAAAAAAATAATTTAAAACTAAATGTGTCAAAAAGCAAATAAACTGGTAATTGATTTTCCACAATTATGATGGTGGCAATGACAAGGACTCAATAGTCACATTGGTTATCTTCTAAGAGTGAAGCTACGATAGCGATGACGCTGGTCGTAACGCCGATTATGGTGGTAGCGACACCGACGATGATGGTGGTCAAGACACCGATGATGACGATGGTGGCGATGATTCAGGTCCACTGTTAGTTTCAATTAGCAAACCAGGTTTGCAGGAACGTGCGGGCCTTCAAGTGCAAGGCCTTAGGGCTGCGGAAGTATGCGGCCCTGCAAAGCCGACGATCGACCAAAGCCTCGGGACCACACACACAGGTCTCTGTCAGGATACATCCGATGTAGGCTCACAGTGTCACAGCAGCACTACCATCAAGACAAACAGCATGGTGCGTCAAGTAGCAGAAACAACAGGGTTTCTCTCTGTTGAGCGGGATGTGTTATATAGAGAAGTACATGCATTTCTTGTTCAATGTAACAAAGGAGAGAAATGACTGAATAAACTTGAATTGAATTGAAATGAGGAAGTGAGATGAAAAATTGAAAATGCCATTGGACCACACGCTTGCCTTCTGATCATCATTCGGCAACAGAAACTGAAATGGTATGGGCACACTACTCGCTCATCTGGCGCCAGGCCTTGCCAAGACCATCATGCAGGGAACTGTAAATGGAAGCAGAAGAAACACTATGAGGATAACATCAGGAAATGGACAGGACTTTAGCTGAGAAACACCTAACGGATAGCTAAAGATAGAGAGGAATGGAAAGCTGTTGCTCTCTGTGTAAACCGAACCGTTTTTTTCGTTTCAAAGTTTTCTGTTATTTTGGGACATACATTTTCAATTAAATCTTGCTCATCCTGCATAGAATTTCCTCGTACAGTCAAACTCAATAGGATGGTCTCTGGCTCAGTAATTATGTGTACTTTCCCATCACCAATTTGAAGCAGTGTCTCTGAAAACATGTTGTCTTCAATATTTCTGTGAAGTGCCTCTCTCATGTTGGTACTAAGTTTGTGCAAGGTCACTGAGTTCTATAGAAGAGATTTTTTTACTCAGGTGTCTACCACGTTGGCTTTTGTACCATTAGGAACAACAGACAGTATCTGCCTGAAATCTCTGCACACTTATGTTGGAAGACCTCCCAGAACGTCTTGGGAGCACATCCAAATTTACCTCACCGTTTGTACAGCACATTGCTTTGCTCTCTTTGGGAAAGTTAGTGTCCTGGCAATATTGCCACTGCACTGGCATCACACCCAGGTGGCATTCATTACAAAATGTCTGTGGCACATATATATGTGAATGATTACGGAAGAGTCCTTAAATCCAGCTGTGGTTGTGGTGGGCCATTGGCTGGCTGGGGTGGTGGATGATCGTTAATTTAGCTGCGGTGTTTGTTGGTAGTTGTGTGGTTCTGTTTGGTCATTACTTGGCTGCGGAGGTGGTTAGCCGATATCTGGCTGCCTTTGTTGTGGTTGGCCATTGCCACTATCTACCGGAGGTAATAGTTGGCTGTTTGCTAACTGCGGTGGTGCTGGCGTTTGGCAAATAGAGTTATGCATTTCCTGGGCATTCTAGATCTATAGAAAATTAAAAAAATAAAATCGTAGATCTAGGATTTGACTGATATATTTTATGAACAAGATCTAGATCTAGATTTTAGATTAATCTAGATATATCTATGCCTATTTCTAGATTTAAATAAAATGATGCTGTATGGTGGCATTCTTTGTTTCAGATTGAATATTGATATAACCTATATTTAGTTTCATTTTTCTAAAGTCTTGATGTATTCATAGCTCTAGATCATCTAGATCTAGATATTTTAGTTTAAAGTTAGAGGACGATTTTATTTGTTTTATGTTTTTTGAAGGTTTTGGGATTTATTTGAATTAGCAGATGAATTCAGATCTAGATCATAGCAAATCCTAAAGATAAACACTTTAACGTTTAAGAACTTCCAGAATTGAAGTACAACAATGCCATGTTGGCTCAGTAACTTCGTCTTTGTCTCTGTTGATTATAAATAGAATTGCAGGAGTTGTGATTTTTTTTTTT
>BMAT01006721.1:18394-35925 GCA_019649035.1 Elysia marginata
GGGAGGGAGGGAGAGTATTCTTCACTAGTAATACAAAGGTCTCTAGAGAGAAGTAATAAGAGTGTACTTATAAATGTAAAAAATATTATTTGATTTTAATGTCTTCAGGTTTTCCTAGTTCTTGACGATCACCATGTGCGACATATTTTGGAGAAGGTAGACTTTGTGCTGAGGAATGTGACAGATGTTATACGAGCCAGCAAGTCAGAGCTTGTGCAGGCTTTTAAGGTAAAGACAAAACTGGGGTCTCCTATGCATATATTTAAATTTTAGGAATGATAAAGAGGATAAAGAGAGTGGAGCCAGTTTGGTTTTACAGCACTTTCTCTTTATTCTATATATAGCCTAAATGAGCATTAAATAGTATCAGCACATGTAAAATGTAGGGGAGGTGGTGGGCTTTGTTGTGGCCTGGTTCCACCCCTTGAAATTGAAAAGCTGATGAGCTTTATACCTTTGTACACAAATGATAAATAGTAAAATAAAGTATTGCTTATGATGATATTGTTTCATATATCTGAGAGATGCAATGGCATGTTTAGATTTTGTTGAAAGAGACATTTCAGTTTGTTGTTTTCTATTTTTTTTTTTTTTTCGAAATAATCTGGGACCAGTTCTCTAATTCATATCTGTGTTGTTTACATAATACATACTTTACAAAGTTTCAATGCAAACATTGAACAAGGCTTTTTTTCCTTTAAGTTTACATCATCAAGCAAACAAGTTTTTCAGATTCCCATGCGTTCTACAAACTTTTAAAACTTCCAACAGTTCAGTCTTATTTCAAAAACAGGAGTAAGACCCTTTTACGCTCAGGACCCCAAATTTCATAACTCCCTCCCCAATGAAATGCTGGCCCAATTAGAATATTTATTTAAAAAAAAACTCAAAACTTATAATTTGTTTGCCATTTCTTTTAACAGCAAGGATTGTCTTTTTGTTTGTTTTTTTTCTTGCCTTTTGCATGTTTGTTAGTAAAGTATGAATGTAAATTGTAATGTAATTCTGTTATAATGTATTATGTAAAAATCTGTACATGGCTTAGTTAGAGCCCTTTTGGGGATTGGGTGGTTTATAAATACACTGTATATTGTTATTCCTATAACATCTATTTGCTCTTTCAACCAGTCTCTCACATTTTCGGTGCTGGCTCTGAAAGCTGAGCTGAAAAAACGTTGCTCTAACCTATTGAGTGGAGCCTGCAGGCAGCAAATTCTCGTTTGGTCTGGGGTGCTGCAGAACAGTGTAGCAAGTCTGAGCCTGGCCACCCAGACAAGGCTCAAGTACAAGGATAATCTGGCTGCAAAGGTACGCTCCAACACAGAGAATCAATGCAAAACACAAGCATCTCTTGTCCATCATAATTTAATTGCTAAAGCGCAATGCAACGGATTTCAGCCTCTTTATCTAGATCTAGATCTAAAGACAGGCCTGTTTGGTGTTGGTAACTTTCATTTATATAAAAAAAAAACAACAAATAATAAGAGAAAGTTTACACGATGGGCTCTCTTCATGTATATTTTTGGGGCATCAAATTTTTATGTTTACACAGTTCTAACTACCTCATGGATAATGTGAAGTTAGAGTGCAAACCAAGAGCGTTTCAACAAAGCAGATTTCACTCTAGATAATCACCACTCATGACTGGAGTAATGCAACGAGTCTTATTTCCACGTCAAACCTGTTGGGCTCTAATGTCCACACCAAACTGGCTTCATTTGAGTGAATGCACGTGTCCCCGGTTTTTCATGGTCACGGGTCGATTTGTAAAACCAAAGAGATAGAGAAGTAGAAATCGATAACCTTTTTTTTTTTTTGAATCATCTATAAGGTCTAGATGCAGGCCTGCCAACCAGTACTGATTTCAGTATTTTAGTACCGGAATTCCAATAAAAACACTGGAGTACTGATGTCAAACCTAAAATGTCTATTCAAATTTGTATTAATTCATCACTAAAAAAATTGCGGGGAGAGGTACGATGCAGTAATGCAGAGTTATCTCTAGGTGAGATGTTTCTGATTGGGTTTTAGATTTTAATCTGTCAGGCCTAGATCTAGATATTCTAGAATTTTTTGGGACTAAGGAGTGTTGCGATATCAAATAGGCCTAAATCTAGATTTAGATTAAGTTTATATTCTACAATCTAGGAAACATACACTTAGAAATCGGGATCCACAAATTTTTTAATCATGCCGAATTCAAGCTGTGTTATTTTCAAGGGTCTTGGGTCAAAGACCCTTTGTTTTCACTGTGGCTAGAATGGTCTAAATCTAATAACAACGAGGCTTACTGCTCCCTGTGTTAAAAAACAACATATTATTCACCATTGGGTAGGTCAGCACTGGTGTCACACACTATGGAAAAGAAACACCGAAGCTACATATATCATAATCATCTATGTTGGCTATGAAATGTACTGTAAATAATTTCATCTTTTTGTCTTTGATAATGGGCTTCTTTTGGTTATTCATAATACACAGCTTCCTTTTCCTCCCGCTAATTGGGGTCTTGAAAAAAAATTCAAGTATTTGGTGGGGACTCTGCATATAGTCTTTGTCATCTAAGCTTTGCTCTAACCATGTCAGAATTCGTGCATTTTCATAATTTTTGTGTCAGAGGATTGAGAAGTGTGAACAGAATTGGTCTATAATTTAGTTCACGCTTATCCCATGTCTGACTTTTCAACAAAACATGCTGAACATTTCTAATGTGTTCAATTCAAGTGAAGTGTGATGCAGGCTTGTCACTGGCTGTTTTTTTTTTGTTTGTTCCATGCAGGCAAGTCAAGAGTCAGTAGAACATGAGATGACTGAAGCTTGTCAAAAGATTCGTCAACTTTTGCTCACAGGGCCTCAAGATGAATTGGAGGAGGAGTTGGTCAGCTTTGTTGGCCTTGTAGATACAGTAAGTTCAGCACTACCAAGCATCTTGCATTTCAAAATAACACATCTTGTACAGTATTAAAAATTTGTTGTTTGTGCTACTGGATGCCACTCAAATGACTGAAGAAAGATTTCCTTCCAACTTTATCTCAGTATCAATGCCCTTCTGTACCCATGTTTCCCTGCTATTCTGTTTTATGAACCTTTCAAAACTAATGTATTGTGTTATTTATTCTCATTTTAAGTCAGCATACACAATTGCATCCTGCGTATCACATTTTAAACTTTTTTTATTCAGAAGGTTTGGCATTTCTGATGCTTTTGTGTGAGGAAACAAGAGTAAGCTGAAGTCACCCAGACATTCCTTTTTAAACATGCTAATTTATTCCTGGACTAATGAGAGAAAATTAAAATTGTACCAATCTTCTTGGTTAGATGCTTTGTAGCATGTATGAACCTTTTGCCTAATAATCTAAACTGTATTTGTCGCCTCACACAGATTTTGACTTTATATATGATATACACCGCTATACACAGGGATGCAAGTTTTCCAATTTTTGCAGGAATTCCGATTTTTTAGCAGTTTTCTTTAGCTAAAAAGGCAGGAAAACTTGAAAAAAATTATGACCTTAATGTGAAAGAAAACATCCTAAATTAAGAGTCATAGAAAATCAAAAACTTCTTTTTAGTTGTATAGCTGAGTAGGCATTTGTACAGAGCTGTACCTATCTCTTTAAATTAGTCCATCAAAAGTTCTATAAAGGCACCTAGAGAGTGTAAAGAAGTATTGAACATTTACCTGAATGTTTCAGTACAGTTATCATTTTTTAGGTTTAAAAGCTGTTACTTAAAAAATAAGAGAAATCTTTAAGCTGGTTGCCAAAAAGTTAAAAAAATATTTCTCTTATGATATAATTTTTCAGTTTCCTTTTATCAGCACAACTCAGTTCTTTTTGAAGAAATGCTACACTCAAGTTGTGGAACGCTAATATAAATTGCTTGACACAAAAATCTTTTCCTACTTCAGCACAACTCGTTATGAATAAATGCATTGCCACACACTATACTAACTCAACTTTTGCAGGTTATGGAGGTAAATCCCTTGACATAAAAATCCTTTCCAACCCTAGCACAGCTTGTTATGAATAAATTCTACACATTCTGCTAAATCAACTTTTGCAGGTTATGGAGAGTTTGTCAGAGGTAAATCGCTTGACACTAAGTTCTGAGGTGGACAGTGACATCACGGCCCTGGTCCAGCACAGTATGGGGGTAGCTCATCTAGCTACTGGCTCCTACAGAGATCTTGTGGTTGCTTGTTGTCACAGGGTGGGTAATTGTCTTTCCCTGTTTGTCTATCTTTGTAAGTTTTTCTTTATTTCCATTTCTGTCGTAAGCTTTTACTATCTCTTTCTCATTCTCTGTCTTTGTCTCTCTGTCTGTCTCTACCTGTCAGTCTTTTTTTTCCTCTCTCTCACACTCTCTCTGTCTTCATTTGGCATGTTTTCTTCTTTGTCTTGATACCTATTAAAACATAATTTTCCTTCTTCTCTCTGTTTCTCTCAGTCTTTCTCTACCTCTTTCTCTGACTTGTCATGATATTGTGTCAACAAAAATTTCAAAGTTTATCGATCAGTTTTCTATCTGCTTGTCAGTTCATATTGTTTTCCACTATAGAATTTTGTCTTTATTCAAGCTGTTAGTATAGTCATGATAGATATAAAATGCGTAAATATTATAATTGAGAGTCTTGCTAATATCAACCATTAACAGAAATGCCCTTTTCTGGGTTTACTGGAAATCCTGCTTTTCCGCATCCTCCGTTTTTTCTCGATTGTCCGCTTTTTCTTCCGAGAAAGTCAGATGAAAATTATAAATAGCGAAAAAAAACTGTGACCTGGTCTGAGTGCGAAACTTTGAGATGGAAATATTTCTGGTTGTATTTACTTATTCTTTTCAAACTTGAAACAGCCAATGCGCAGATGCAAGCTTTTTTTTTGCGTCTCAGACCCGTGGCTTCCTTTGTATTGGTACCTGAGTATACGATCGGAGGAACTTGTCCACTGAACTCGCGAGAGTTCAAGTCAGCATTCTCCAATGTGACCAATGAAAGAGCGGTATGACTTCAGCTAACCTCAATATCATAAATGCCTGTTCGAGTGGGGGGACTCAAATGGCTACACCTCCAGATTATGGTTGCTGATTCCCTAGATCTCGAGTTGGGTTTTGCTGATTGCATTTCACTGTTAAGCATTTTTCTTGTGTTTAAAATGACTTTATTTATAAACTACTGCACCGATTTACATATCCTATAAGCTTACATATATTAATAAAGTATACTAGGAGGGAACAGTCCATAGGAAACGAAACACCAGACTTCAACTTTATGAACTTATATCTTGGCTTCTTCCCTTCAATGAACCGCACAATGTAAACAAATTCACATGAAAGATCAGCATTTTATCTAAGTGTCTGCCACGCAATCCCACAGTGATCTATTATAGTCAGATACTATTATACAGTGATGAAAATCTTCCGCGGATCCGGGGAAATCCTCGATTTCAAGCTAAGGAGGAAAATTCCTCGGTCCTCGGCCTTCTGATCCGCGATCCCGAGAGGAAAAAACAAATTCCGCGATAATTTAATTCCGCGAGTCCGACATGGGAAGAGTCTACGAGACGGATGTTTATAAGTGTCAACCAAGGACTGGGCAGATTTTTAGTCTAGAACCATGTTGTAATCGATCTTGCCGAAGTTACAGTTTGTTATGTTTTTGTAATTCATATATCGAGATTATATTTTTTCGATACTAAAGCGTCACCGGTATCGCCAACTATAGGTCTATTCTGCGAAATTACCGTCTCGATGTGACACTCGTTCGCCGGTTTTGGTTCATCAGGTGCAAAATTGCGGATATTCTGTGGATCTGTATTTTTAGATCCACTTCATTAGCCATCTAAGCTTTCAATTTTCGCCCTTTCATTGATTAGACAAAAAGACCCTTTCCCAAAGTAGAAATTGAACAGTTCTATGATAAACTTGCTCAAATCTCTCGAAACTTGTATGATAGATCTAGATTTACTGAGACTAGATCTAGAGGTCTATAGCCTATTCACTGGCCAACGACACTTGTCAATTAGAAAACTTGTCTATGGTCTGGCAATAGGCTATAGACCTCTAGATCTAGTCTCAATAAATCTGAATTTACATCTGTCAAGTCTTGACCGATTTTAGTAAGTTTATCATCAAGTCATTAAAATTCTACTTTGGGGACGAGTCTTTTTGTTTGTCCGTATTTTGAAAAAATCTAGATCTAATTCTAAATACATTTTATCAAGTGATTTTGGTAAATCCAAGTTCTGTTCTGTACAACATTGCCAAGATATTGGAATGACGAGAGTAGAACTAGAGGACGTGTTCGTTTAATGGTTTATGAACTTTTTGAGTGTTTCAGTTCATAATGTCGGCAAAAATAAATGATAAAATTTGTGCAATACATATAAGATGGCAACTAGAAGTCTGTTTTTGGTGCGTGAATTATTTGCCCGCCTATTCAGTATGGACACAAGCCTCATAATCTTTGACTGAATTTTGAATGCAGTACTTAAATTAATGATTTAACATTTTAGTAGCTCTTAGCTGGTAGCAGGGATGAATTGCGTTGATTTTGGGGTGGTAGTAGGGTGTCGATTTGCCTGTCCAAAATGTTTCCTCCTTTTTGATGATTTTCTGTTTTCATCACTGATTATAGGTCACTGCAATCTGACAATGTTTAGTAGGTCAAACAATTGGGTGATACTAAATACAACAACCACACAATGTATGTACCGCGAAAACGCTGCCAGCTCGTCCATGTTAATGATGCTGTCTGGTCGCGATATGTCTAGATTATTCTGTGGTTGAATTAGTTCTAGATTTAACCTTCCCCATACGTCAATATTTACACACATATTGTACAACCTGGGTCACTTTCAACCCATACATTTCATATAGAACAATATGTCTTTAGTCGTTTTTGACCCATAACCTTTTCAGAGGTAAAATAACAGTCCAAATTACTTTGACTTTGAAGAAATATAAATATTAAAATAGTGAGTACACAAAAGTTACATGTTGCTAGCAGTAGTAGGAGCAGCAGCAGCAGCAGCAGTAGTAGTAGCAGTAGTAGTAGCAGTAGAAGTAGTAGTAGTAGTAGCAGCAGCAGCAGCAGCAGCAGCAGCAGTAGTAGTAGTGATGTTGGTGTTGGTAGTGGTAGTAGCAGTAGTAGTAGTAGTAGTATTTGAGGTGATGGTAGTTTATACGAAGTTATAGTGGTAGTAGTAGTAGTAGTAGTAGTAGTAGTAGTAGTAGTAGTAGTAGTAGTAGTAGTAGTAGAAGTAGTAGTAGTAGTACAGGTGGTGTTGGTGTTTGCTAGTGGTAGTAGTTCTAGTAGTAGTAGTAGTAGTAGTAGTAGTAGTAGTAGTAGAAATGGTGGTGGTGGTGGATGTCGTAGTAAAAGCAACAGCAGTAATAGTAGTAGTTTTAGTAGTATTAGTAGTAGCAGCAGTAGTAGTAGTTGTAATTGTAGTAGTAGTGGTGGTGGTGGTAGTAGTAGAAGTAGTAGTAAAATTAGTAGTAGTAGCAGAGGTGATGGTAGTGGCAGTAGCAGTTGTAGTTGAGGTGGTTTGGTAGAAATTGTAGTATTAGAAGTAGCAGGAGTAGTAGTAGTAGTAGTAGTAGTAGTAGTAGTAGTAGTAGTAGTAGTAGTAGTAGTAGCAGAAGTAGTAGTAGCAGCAGTATTGGTGGTGGTGGTAGTTGTAGTAGTAGTAGTTTGTAGTAGTTGTAGTAGTAGTGGCAGTAGAAGTAGTAGTAGCAGTAGAAGTAGTAGCAGTAGTAGTAACAGTTGTATTAGTAGTAGTAGTAGTAGTAGTAGTAGTAGTAGTAGTAGTGGTAGAGGTGGTGGAGGTAGTAGTAGTTAGTAGTAGATGTTGTAGTAGTGGTAGTAGTAGTAGTTGTAGAGGTGATAATTGTGGTAGTAGTAGTAGTAGTAGTAGTAGTAGTAGTAGTAGTAGTAGTAGTAGTAGTACTAGTAGTAGTAGTAGTAGTAGTAGTAGTAGTAGTAGTAGTAGTAAGAGTAGTAGACTACTACCTCAGAACTTAGTGTCAAGCAATTTACCTCTTATATCATCATATCGCAGATCCTGCAAGCAAAGTTTCGTCTGTTTGACCTAGATGCCAATTTACGAGATGGACGGGTGCAGAATGCAATCAGGTAGGGTTGTTTATCTCAAAACGCTAGGATCCTTGTTTGGCCATTATGTCCAGACCTTTTGTTGAAAACATTCTGGTTACAAAACCAACTTATTTTCCAAAGCGCACTGTAGGTCAGGGAGGAAGTAAGCATACTGTGGCCTTGTTGTCATGGCTACTGATGTTCGCAAACATTAAGCTTGTGAATTGGAGTTTAGAGTATTGCCAGGTAAAGTAAAAATTTAGACAATCAAGTCATGAAGACTGGTTGTGAGCCACATGTCCATTAATTGTTGTCTTCAGTGTAGTTAAGATTCCTCTTGGTTTTTTTCCCTGGATGTTTTTCAAATGGAAAACTTAAAATTTGCTTATGATGTGAATGGATTGAATGAAAATAGAAAAGTACTCTTATAATATACATGTCAAAAAAGTTATTGTTCTAACATTTCTGTGCTTCAGGGTTGACTTTGACAATACATGTGAGACACTTCTGGACGAAGTGTGTGATCTAGAGAGGCAGGTCAACATGACTCTTCTCCAGCTCATAATCCACACTTTTCTCTGTCCTGAGGAGCAGTTACGCCCCTTGAGAAACATTGCAAGGGTAAAATGATTTTGTTATTCTTGAGAAAAATTCTAGATGAACCTTATCTTTTTCTGTTCCATTTACCTGGAATGAATTGCCTGAAGCTCTTAAACAAATAACAGACCTAAATAATTTTAAAAAAATTATTGAAAGTCTATCTTTGTCAGAACATGTCATTGTTAAATGTTAAAGTTTATTTTTGTATCTATGTAACGAAGTTAGACATTGTTTTGGTCTAGTTCCTTAATCATGCTATGTACAGTGTAGACCTAGATTAAGGCTACGCTTGTTTTCTTAATGGAATGTGTTAAGCATTCGTAGTTATAAGTAACTTAAGGATTTTATAACTCGTTAAAATCTAGAATGATCGCCTATTATTTATTTTGTAGATCTAGTCTCTGGATTTATCTAGATTACTATCTCCCGGTTAATTTACACAATGACGGGCGACCTATTTTTAACTTGGCTCGCGATTGGGTGTCGCTGCCGTATTCGGCCACGCCTTTCTCACCTTTCTTGTAAAGGGTAGAATTTTTGGGAAATTCCCAGATGTGTGTTTTGCTTATAAATAGAGCTCGCGTGGTTGATAAGGAGAGAAGAGACCGACAAGAGATAAAGAGAGAGATTCAGAGACGACGGAGAGGATAGAATACTGGATTAAGAGAGAGTGAGCAGTTTTGAGCAAAAGTTAGATCTACGATTTGTTTATGCTGGACATTGGCAATTGCACTGTTATTATTTTCGACTACTGCTGGATGTGAATACTGTTTCGTGTTGATTTCTTCATTTTAAGTTGAATAAACTTATTTTCTACGTTCTTCACACGACTTTTCTCGTTTCCAAGATTTTAAAAGAACTCACAAGTCTCGCATCAGGATTTTTATTCGTTTACTCGATTATTATTTCTGGTGTTTGTGACAATCTAAATAAATTTATCTAGAATTAGACCTCAATTTTTGGCCTTTTTAAAAAGAAGATTGTGTCATTCTCTATTCAAATTTAATCCATTTAAACTGAATTTAGCTTAGCTTCTTTGTTGTAAAGATAGGTGTAACTTTTGTTTTATCATCATTCATATTGGGTTTATTTTGGTGTCTTCCATGCCTTAGCAGTTTCAATACAGGATTCTACATCAACAGTAAGACCAGATATTTCATATGGCTTGGCAGATTTGTAAAGCTGGGTATCATGGGCATACATGTGGAATGGAGAACTATGTTGCCCAAAGGAAAAGTGTACAGGGTATCTAAAACAGGTCCTAAGACTGAATCCTGCGCAATACCAAATTTAACAGAATTTAGCCAGATCTTTTGCCATTAACAATTACAAAATATTGGGTATCAGCTGAATAGAATGTAAAGCATTTAAAAATTATGCTTAATAGCTCGAATGATATGGATAAATCTTTCAGCATTATTTCATGGCCTAACAGGTCAACTACTGTTGATAAGTGTAAGAGAGATAGAAAAGATATCATGCTCTCATCAACTGCACTTAGCAGGTCATTACTGATTCAGACTAAAGCTGTCTCAGTACAATGACCTTCTTGACACACTGATGGGAAAGGTTCTAGGCCGACCAGGCCATTCTTTTTTAGATGGACTTTTAATTGTTCAAAATAAATGTTCGTTTTTCCAACCCACAGAACGGAGTGAAGCAACCGGCAGACAGACATGCAGCGACAGTTGACAAATTTATTGAATTTAGCGAGTCCCTGTGTCAAGTGTCTCTGTATGTAGCAGCCAGCTCGACCGACAGTTCTAGTGAGTAATGTCTGTTTATCTTGTGGTGCATGATAATGATGACTTGGGCCATCCATCATCATTAATATCATGGGCATCTTTGTTATAGCTAATATTGATCATCATCATCATCATCATGACCGAGCGCCCCCTAGTTTACGTTTATTATCATGATGATGCCCTTACTCACACAAAAGAACCCAAGTCATCACCATCCATCACAAATAATATCATTTGTGAGCCAATGAGCAGAATCAGGCATGAGTCACTCAGATGAGTTTTGAATTGAAGCCCTTACAATATGATGATTTCTATCACAACCAGCAGCTATTTTTAATGCTCCACACGAGCATCAATGAACAAGAAACAGGGTGCTTATTTTTCTTGGTGTAAGGAGTTGTGAGGTTTGCCATTTCTTTCCTTCCCGCTTTTACTTTCGCCATGTCTCAAGAGACCTAGCTACCCACTAAGTTCTGGGAGTTCACAGGGGAGCAAATAAAATATTGCCTGGATTGGGGATTGAACCCAGGACCTGTCAGATAGTGGTCAACTGTCCTATCAGTTGTGCCATGGCGTAATTGATCTTAAGTACCTTTTTATGTTGCTTATGTGAAAAGGCATTTATCTTTTCCTCTTCTGTTCAAGTAATCAGTTTACTGTGGCATTTTAGTGTAGTGGTAGATGCTCGGCCTTTGGACCAAGAGGTCTAGGGTTAGAGTCCTTGAGAAAGGCTGTGTACATGCATTTTTTATATATTAAATGAGTACTTGACTAAAGTCAGTAATGTGTCTTGTCAGTATGCTAGAGTGATGGGCTTTTTTTTCTGCTCCTCTGTGAGTTCAGCAGGTCATTTGGTTGGCAATGGCCTGTCAAGGAACTCATGTTATAATAAAGCACATAGAGCATTTTATGCTGCAGTGGAATCCGTATAAGATAAAATGCTTATGGCCCATACAAAAAGTTTATATTATCCTAGGTTTATCTTATGCGTTTTTGAAAAATGAGGGAATAACTACTTTTTGGATATTTTTAACGGTGACCTTCCTTGTTTCAAAAACTAATCAAGCGGACCTTTGCCACAGTAATTTGCTTGTGCGCAATAGTTGATAAAAGTTAAAAAAATTTTTTTTTCAAATTAAAATTGGTGCAGGAAATGTGGCTATGACTCATATGGTCATTAAGTTTTGTCTAATCCCCATTATATCATAGCTCAAATGTGTTTAATTTCAACCAGGAGAACACTGCCTCATCCACTTCATCCTCTTTCACAATCCTCTTCTTTTTTCTGTCCGATTGATATTGCAAGGACGAGCATGCTCCAGTAGCTTGTCTTTTTTTTTTTACCAGCACAGAAACTGTTCTCTTGAAGATGCAGTAATTCTGAGCGATTTCAGCTTGTTTTAAATTCTAATCAATGTCTTTAACCCGTTGAGTGCCTGGCCCGGAACTGTTCAGGACCTATACATGTCTCTAGAGTACCATGTGCCCGGAACAGTTCCGGGCATATGACAACATAACTGTTTGGGTCCAAGAGAGTTAAGGCTTGAAATCTGTTTCGTATTGTTGGGTGATGTCCCTAGACCATTTCCAGGAAAATTGAAGCAGCCACCTTTGCAAATTTTGTGACAAGTTTGTTTTGTAAACATGGCTTCAGGCTCACGCAATGATCCTCCCGGCACTTTAGGGTATATATATATATAGAGGCATTGAAGGGGTTAAGAATTTGCTGTTATGCCTCTGAAGACAGTATTTTCTTCTTGTGGCTAGCCACTACTGGAGGTCTTGATTGCTGTATCTATGAGAAATGGATACGAGCTTGTTAGGCCCTCACCATAAAATGACATCTATACTTGTCAGCAGTGCATATATAACTGGACAGACAGCAAACACATACATACACGCCCACACCATGAGAAAGAAAGAGAGAGATGCACAAATGTGCGACACACTCAAAGACTTTATAATGTCGTAATTAAACAAAGAGAGAGCCCAGGTCCAGCTTATGGTCGACTTAAAAAAATGTCACGTTCGGTCTTAGATTACACAGCCGTTTAATCAAGATATCTAGGTCTAAGCGAGCAGGCTTAAGTGGCGTTAATCACAGGCGAAGAGAGTTGGTTCTACCTGTCAGTGGTGATACAAGCGATGCACATGCCCGTGTGGACCAAGTAAGTGGGCGTGTGTGCGCGTCACCTTCTCATGCCCCCTCCCTACTCTCCTTTGCTTATATTATGCAGTATTTGCAATTAGAACAAGCAAACATTAAATCTTAATGATAGATCTGTCTGTTGTGACTTGGCTCTTGTTCATTTCTGTTTTCTATGTTACAGATGATCGCATTATTGGGTTAAACTCTTTGTGTTAGACACACATAGAGTTTATCTTAAGCGGAGTCTTGGTCAGTGGCTTTTGTATAAACCGGATATGAACAAGTAGTGATAAAGAAGGAAAAAAATGGGGTCTCAAAGAAAAGTTTATGTCAACCGAAAGTTTATCTTAGCAGGATTTATTTTAGGCAGATTCCGCTGTATATAAAAATGCTCATTACACTTTCTTTTTTTTTATCATCAGAGGTACGAGAGATTGTGACCTCAGTTAGGCGCTTGGAATCCATTGAAGCAGACATAGGTCCATCTGTGCTACTGACGTCCTCATCGGCAACTGATGAGAGTGGAGGAAACGGTCACCAACATCTGGACCTGATGCTTGACTGGTGGTCCAGGGAGGTGCGGACAATCTTGACCACAGTGGATTCTGTTGTTGACCCACAGGTTTTTATGGACATGACAGGTGAGCTGACTGGGTGTTTGGTCCCCCTTTATATAATTATTGTTAACTGTTGTATTCAAACTAAATATTAGTTCAAAATTATAGTAAAATTAATATTCATTACTGGTGTCTTTTAACACAAGCAACTTTGCTTTAGCAAAGTTTTAAGGGAGCATAACGTTGACTTTGGTGAAAAATCTACAAAATAATAAATTGTGTCCATGGCTGGGTACTGGACTTTTCACTTAATGCCTGCAAGCTGTAGTCAGAATTAGGAAAATTTCATGGTATGTAATTGTATACAGGCACACCTCAAGGCTGTCTTGTTTTCTCCCCAGCTGTACTTAATTTTTACTTATGACTGTAAAGCGAAATTCTTTGTGTGTCTTCTAATTAAATTTGCAGACGATGCCACTGTGATGGGATTGGTTAAAAACATCAGTAAAAATAATTTTCTAATACAGATATTATTAAACGTTCAGTGGTATATGGAAAATAATTTGAAACTAAACGTTTCAAAAACTGAAGAAATTGTAACTGACTTTCGAAGGGGCGAGGTGCCACCACCCTCTTTGGTTATAGCAGGAAACACAGTTGAACGAGTTAATTCATTCAAATTCCTAGCTACCATTCTGTCTAGTAGATTAAGCTGAGAATTAAATCGCAGCAATATGTTCAAAAAGGCCAGACAGCGTATGCATTTTTTGGAAAACTGAGGTCTTTTAAGGTCAATAACAAGACAATCCTTAACTTTTACAGAGCGATTGTGGAGAGCATCACAACTCAAATGATTAGTGTTTGGTTTCATAGAACAGCAAAAAAGACATTAAAAGACTGAACTTAATTGTTAAGTGGAGCAGCGTGGCTCAGTGGTTAGCGCGTCGGACTTATGATCCGGCAGTCGCGGGTTCGATTCCCAACCAATACGCATGTTGTAACTGCCTTAGGAAAGCAATTTATCCACACTTTCCTCAGTCCACCCACCTGTGAAATGGGTACCTGGCTATAGGCAGTGCTTGGAATTTGTAGAATGATAGCATTTGAGCGCCTGATAGGCAGCCGTGCTGTAATGCTCTGAAATATGAGTTGAATTTGCTTTGGTGTGTAATGGCCTGCTGGAGGAAATATGTAAAGTTTTGAGACTGCCTTTGGCGGAGGAAGACTATAATAATCCATAATCCATAATCCATGAACGCACAAAAGTTCATTGGTGTGAATCTGCCATCTCTTGAAAGTTTATATGAAGAAAGAATGGCAGTCAAAAAAGGAAAGATCTAGAAATATTACATCCACCTAGCAAAGAAGCATTTTGATTTTTTACGCCTCGAGCGAAGCATAAGGGCTTTCAAAGGAAATAAAATATTAGTAAATAGTTACTTTCCCAAGCCGCAAAACCTTTTAATGGAACTAGAATCAAAAGATTATTCTAATTGAATCTTTTGATTAAATAAAAGACACATTAGGATGGGATGTTTTTTTGAGTGGTATGGGGTAAGAGAAGTGCATGTATTTCTTGTTTGTTGAGACCAGGGGTAAAAGATTGCCGGATTTTTCCGGCACGGCCGGAATTTTTATTGCAATTTGTCATGCCTGCCGGGTTTTTAGCCGTCTGCTGGACTTTTTTTTTCTAAAAAACCGGCGACCTGTTTCTATTAGGTTAGCTTTGCGGTATTGTAGATGTAAACGAAGTTTCGTTTTGCCGTATTATAAATAGTAACACAGTTTAGTATCCCGGTATTATTATACAGTAAGGTAGTTTCGTTTTGCCGTATTATAGATAGTAACACAGTTTAGGTTCCCGATATTATTATAAAGTAACGTAGTTTTGTTTCGCGGTATTATTAATACGACCAGTTTGGTTGGGTTGGATCGCCTAATTAAAGGATTTATCTGTTGGTCGGAAATGCGCGTAGCAATTGTTATCTGAAACTCGAGCCAATCTAGGCCTAGGAAATTGTCGCCTCTTGTTTGCCTCTTGCCAGGTGAAGGACGCCCGTTATTGTGAGTTCGATAAATGTGCCGGGGGATGGAGTTATATAGCGTTCTCTCATTGGTCAAAACAATGGCATGAACTTTAAAGGTCAAGTTGACGCATAAAATCGCCCTGTGTAGTCCTATAACCTGAGTAAAAAGGGACAGTCTTCATGTGAACCAAGGACTACCTTATAAGTTTATTGTATAGTATAGTCCTTGATTGAACATTTTTTCTGGACATCGCATACTGTGCTTTACGTAGATCTAACTCCACATAGAAATATTGTAGATCGATGTTTGAAGTCATGTTCACTCGTCCTTAGAATTGATTTGAAGATAACACAAAATAGAATCTGTAGAGGCAGGTTTATCTTGATCAGTCTTGGAAACGCGAAAATCTGCGGACTAGAGAGTCTACAATGGGCGTTAGGCTTCGCTTCATATAAAAAAAATGTGTTTACTTGGTGACCTAGATGAGTTGCACTTGCAGTTGCAGTCAGCTCTGCTTTATTAAATCAGGATGTTGCTAAGCTGTCTAAAATATCCCAAGCCTAGATCTATCCTAATTATGACAAAGTTTATAGGCTGTCACACTCGCTCCTTAAGTGCGCAAACACAAGCACAAAAATAGGTTCACGCAAGTGGGCAGTACTTAACGAAAAATATCCGTTGAGTCTTGTTCTAGAGAGACGTGACTTCATAGTAGATCAACAATAACTGTACAAGACGTTGGCTTCGTGAATCATTTTTTCTAGTCAACTGTCTCAGGAAATCGAAAATGAAACTTGAACCACCAAACTTTCCAGCCTCAAGGTACCACTAGCCTTTCATTTCCCTGTCTCTCTGCTGCCCCCTTTATAAATATTCACATACGACTGTCTCTCTCTCTCTCTCTCTCTGTAGTAAAAACACAACTTTTTTTTGATGTTCCTTTTTCTCTTGGGCAAACTTGTTGTCTATTCTACACCTATTTGGGTAGCCTTTACCATAGTCCCAATCCTTTTCTTTCATTTTCTAACTGCTCTCTTTCTCTCCCCGCCTCTCTCTCTCTCTCAAAAAGCATGGAGTCCCTCACTGGAATGATAAAACAAGTCTCCAATTCTTATACAACCTACATTACATTGACCTAAGTCCAACAGACTTCAGCCAAGGTAACAAAATGAAGCTCCACCTGAAAAATAGGCCTAGAGGCACACCTTCAAAAAAGCATAAGATCTTTGTCCTTCTCAATCCCACCTTGTCTCAAAGCAAAAAAAGACAGCAGACACCCCAAAGTGCTTTTTGAGCTGAAAACACTAAACACAATTTGTTTACAAAAATCATGCAATGGACTATGGTAGGACTTCTTTCTTTCTTTTTTTTCTGATGGGTGTATAATATAAAAACGTTTTCGTCAAGTGGATTGTAGGTATTCTGCTGTTATCTTCTTCACCCACATGTATAAACATCTTTAAATTGATATTGTGGCATTTATTCCTTTCCTTTGTCTATATAATGTTCTCATAGACTTTTATCTTTACAGTATCTTTATTGATATGGTACAGTCAATTGTGTGGTTAGTTTTTAATATAAATTCGCATGTGACAGTTCTGACTATTATTATTGAAGTATGCAGGATTTCTATCTTAAGAGGGCGGTTGTTGCAGGATTTTTCAGATCTGTCAGCTTTTACCCCTGGTTGAAACAAAAAAGAGAAAAGGTTACACTGAGAGGTGTTCTTTACTATAATGTTCATAATGTTAGAATTGGTCAGCTTAATTGAACGTTATTATATGAATTTAATTTTAATCCATTTACTTAGTATCGACTGAATAAACTAGAATTGAGTTGACTTTGATTTATATTTTCAGAGAATATAATGGACAAAGAGCTGGAAAAATTCCGAGAATTGATTGGCTCAAGCCAAGATGACCTGTGCTCTCAGTTTTATCACCTACGTCATTTGTCGCAGCGACCAGCTCAGGTAGCTCGGCGACTCCAGGATGACAGCAGCGACGCCATCTACAGGAATGGACTTGGAGTTTTCATCCAACTTCTATTTCAACGTGAGTGTTCTAGTTTGTTTCAGATTGCTCTGTCTTTTTTTTCTGTGTTCTTAGTCTCCCCTTTCTTTTTTTTTTAACAAACAATCCAGAATGCCAACTTTATTTTTATTCGCCAAAACTGGGACAGATGATCGCAGAATGATTAGATCTAAATCAAGGTTTGTGACCTCAAATTTGCAAGCGGACATCAACTGTGATGGATGAGTCTATAAATATTATTGTTTAGCAATCAAAATTCAATCTGAGAAAGGCCCTTTTACAAAAAAATTACAAAAATATATAAATATTATTGTTTAGCAATCT
>BMAT01006721.1:35989-58349 GCA_019649035.1 Elysia marginata
ATCGAAATTCAATCTGAGAAAGGCCCTTTACCAAAAAATTACAAAAATTTATAAATATTATTGTTTAGCAATCTAAATTCAATCTGAGAAAGGCCCTTTATAAAAAAATTACAAAAATATATAAATATTATTGTTTAGCAATCTAAATTCAATCTGAGAAAGGCGCTTTACAAAAAAATTACAAAAAATATGTATTCTAATTTATTTCAAAGCTTGTCGCGATATCTTCTTTATTTAGACCAACAACAGCGGCAGCCTGTTTCAGTGGGGTCGGCAACTCTCATATAAGGATCGTTTTTTTCCGCAACCAATGTCTGTTATCACTTTAGACTTAAACCAATTTCATTATCTTGCTTTAACCATTAAAATTTGTGGATATCTAGCTTGTATATTTAAAAAATTAGAGAAATTTTTGCCAATTTCTACTGGTTCAGGAAAAGGCTCAAGCCCTTCAATTTTGTATTGATAGGTAGGGTAATGCACAATTTCAGGGACATACACCAAAATCTGCTCATTTTGAGGCTAAATTATGGAGAGATTTTTTTTTCGATTTTGAGTTTTTTGCTACAGTTAATTCTGTATCAAAATGATTAACATTCACCAGGTGATCTTTTGTTTCTCCACAACCTTTATTTAATTTGCTTTTGTTTTTAAACACTCAGGAATTGCTGAAGCCACTGAAACATTCCAAGACATTGTCACCCAAGTAGCAGAGGTTGACTCTAGCGGAGGCGCTCAACTTCCGCCAACTCCACGCCAGGTGGACACACTCCACCGCAGGCTCTGCCTTGTGAAGAAAGCTGTAGGTACACTACGTGATGGCCTCAACATCCGGCGGCACCCTGGCATAATGAGTGAACATCGCATGATGTTGTTATCCCACAGACCTGTAGAAATGGTGCACGGTGAGAGGTCATTAGATTAGTAGCAGGTTAAAGAGACTTTGACCTCAAGTTTGTCTTGAGTGTTTGGTAGAAGTTTGATTGTGTCGTCTTACTTTTTACGTGTTGGCTGTCCTGTATTTAATTTCTAAAAATTTTTTAAAGCTCAAATTTTGTCATCTAATTAAACAGCATAATTTTTTTGCAAATTGATATTATTTTCACAAACAAAAGATAACACTTAAATTTTCCTGTATTGATCAGAACGCATAAAACTCAAGAAAGAAAAAGAAGCAAACAGGATTAGAGCTCATGAAGCACAAGTTGAAGAACTGAGAAGAAGAAAGAAGGAAGAAAAGAACCATGAAGGTGAGTATTAATTTTTTCCCTTAATTGGGAAGAGGTTGTTGTCCACACCAGGTCGATAAAGCAGATTGGGACATAAAATTTTCATAGCAAAACACATTGTAGTTAATATATCTGACTGGCCATCTATTCCCTCCAGCCTGTTTTGGGGTATACACAATGGGTATATTGTTGGATGAGCACAATGTCTATCATTTTAGTTCTTTTGCACAGAAACATTTTGATGGTAGTTTTATAGTTGGGGGCAATGAAATATCTGCTTACATACTTAGCACTTGTGGTGGTGCCTTATAAAATCAATTTTTATTCAATTGTCTTGTTCACTGAGTTAAAGATCTTAGTTTTGTAATTTCTTGTTATATCTTAATCTTTTAATTTTTTTATTGAAGCTTATCTGAATAGAATTGTCATTAGATTAGTAAAGCAACTGAGAGAACAGTTAACCCAAATTCAGTTTTTGACTGAAAAAAAATGAGCCATATTACAGCCTCACCCAAAGTAACACTAAAAATTTAGACTCAAGATATTTGATCTTTTTCTATGCTTGATAATTTATCCTAACATAACGCCTTCAAAAGATAATAAATCGATGTGAAAAGTTTAATGATATTGTTTCTTTGAAATAATAAAAAAATATATTTCCAGAAAAAGGGGTGGGGGTAAGAAGTAAGGTTCAAGTTTTTATACACTGTGCCTTCAAACAGACACAAAGACATTTTTTTTTGGCTTGAACTGAAATTTTTTCTATCATCCAGCACACTCTCCTGTATCAGCAAGTGAGAGCGGCAGTGTAGCAGCATCTCTCCCAGGGGCCAGCTCTGACAGTGATCTCGGCAAACCTCTGAGCACAGCACCCAACACTAAGTTTGTGTCCCTGCCAAAGCCAGAAAAGGATAGCGTGGAACATGCACTCCAGTTCCCTCCAGAGTTTGAGGATAAGGAGAGAGAAGGAGGTGCATATTTATACGTCTCTTTTGGACTTTTGTTTGTTTCAAGTGAAGTTTTATAAATAAGTAGCTTGACTTGTTGTTACTCAGGGTGACCAGAAGAGTCGTTTGCTGCTCTTGCTCTTATGTTGTCGCCCAAATAATAGAAATTCAAGGCTTCATTTCGGTCTCTCCTCAGAACTTGCCCCAACGCCTTTGCTCTAGGTTGTCCTCGTGGAATGAAGTTAATTACGCGGTGGCTATTTAGGATGGGACAGTGACTGCATGTGTAGGCTGGTAGGCTGCGCACCTAAGGCCTAACCTAGTACAATCTAGTAACCTCCTTATTTTCTTCTGCAGTTAAGCTTAAAAGTAAACAAAGCAGTAGCAGCAGCAGTGTAGTAGTAGTAGTAGTAGTAGTAGTAGTAGTAGTAGTAGTAGTAGTAGTAGTAGTAGTAGTAGTAGTAGTAGTAGAAATAGTAGTTATTGTTGTTGTAATTTTTGCTTCCGAGTAGTTGTATTGACACAAATGTTTTAGTTTAAATGAAAAATAATATGGTCTTTATGTTGTCTCTTAATATCTCTTTTGCCGCTTCTCTCTCTCTTTCTCCCTCTCTCTCTTTCTCTCTTACTCACTCTCCCTCCCTCCCCCCTCTCTCTCTCTCTCAGTCTTATCTCCCGTTCTTTCACACCTCTAAAAGAAGAATTCATATTACAATATTAAAACTTGTTCATTTAAAATGTGAGAAAAAATAAATAAATAGATATTTAAAGGATGTTTCTCATAATAAAGGAACCTCCAACTTCATGGATCCCATCATCACTGCAGTAGTTACAAGGCCAAAGAGATGCGAATTGGCCTCAGTACAGAATCTAGCCTTTGTAAGGGAAATAAGTCTTACATCTATGAGGTGCTCAAAGAGTCTCTATCTTGCTTTAAGCAACCATGTAGAGAGCACTTTTTTATGAGGAAGCATTTGCTGCGGTATTTTGGTAGGGTAATTGAGTAGCAGTTTTTTAAAACGCTAGCCAAGTTGCGATGCGTTGTCATACTGAGATATCTGTATGAGGAGGAAGCTTTTAAAAGGTAAAAATGTTGCTGTTTTGAAACTGTTTTCAATGGTTTTCTGTGTTGTTGCTTGTTGAGAGGTTTTGGATCAATGTGACTGATTTTTAGGAAGTGGAGAAAAGCAAACTTAAACTTTCCTGACACAATAGGGATGGAGAGCATACAAACCAATGAGTTTAAAATGACGATTTTAATATTTATTCCAGTTTCTATGATGGTTAATGATAAAAAAGACCCCTAGTTAAAATATTTGATTTTTATTGTGCTAAACAAATAAGCAATATGGAAAAAAAGTGCCAATTGTCTCAAAATGATTAGCAATTCCTCCAGGCTGATTTGTTGGCACTGCCTGTGATTGTCATAGCAGTACTCACACTTGTTGTGTTTAGATATATAACTAAATTACTTATAACCATCATAAAAGGGAGTGTATGATCAGAATTAGGAGCCCATATTTTGTGTAATGTTTTAAAATCAATTATTTGTAAAGGGAAATAATGTTTTTTGTTATCCCATTTGAGACTCAGCATCTGTGGTAGTTTTAAGTTTGACGCTTTTTCCAGGAACATGGAGTATGTTGTTTTGTGCCGCAGACGATCAACAGAAAGCAGTATCTTTTTAGAATTGGAGGTTCAAAAAAGCTCTTAAATGATTTTGTTTAAATTCTGATATGATGTCTCACTCCATGCCAGGCTCTGCAGCTGAAATTCACAAGCTGGTGCGTAGACTGGTCACCTCAAGCGCTCGCCATGAAACACGTGCGGTGGAAAAAATGACACATGGCATTCTCAGCTGGACAAATCACATTGTGGAGAATGCAGGCATGCTTCTAGCTCACTGCCCTCATATAGCAAAAGAAGGGTGAGAGAAGAAGATTCAGCTCAATCCTTTTACACAGAAATTATCTCACATGTAGTATTGCTTGGAGCCAAAATCAATTTTAAGTTTTTCAAAAAATTTAAATGCTCTAAACTCTCAGCCAACTAAATCAAAATCTCTTTAAACCAATATTTTTTAGGCAGTCCCTACAATTTTATTTCAAGAAGTATCTCACTCTAAAAAATTTTCATCTGGAAACTGCAGACTTGAGACCTAAAGTTTTGCTTCCAAAGGATAACATACCATGAGAAATAAAACTGTAGTTTAGAGCATGACGGACTAGTTGCATGCATATGAGACTCTAAATAGCGAATTAGATTTCAGTAAGAGTAGTTGACCTTTTCTACAGTCAATTGCAGTGTGAATTTATATATGAGCTAGCACATGCTGATTGACGTTGCACCGTTTTTGATGACCTAAGCTAGACCCTCCCAGGCCTACTAAGTTAGTTAGATATCAATGGCAGACTTTAGGAGTACTGCTCCCAACTTGACCTCTGAACTTACCATCACCAGAGAACTGAAGGGCTTGATAAAAGAAGTGGACCGGGTGGCCCCGTCTGTGATCCAGCAGGCCAGGTTTGCATGTGCTGGTGAGAACCAGACTGTCTACACACTCACCACAGATGCGTCTTACTGGGCTTCTAAAGTAGGTCACTTAGTATGTTTGCTTTCACATTCTCTCAGGATATTGTTTAGGATCCTCCCGTACTGCGTTTACATGTCTTGTATTATGGGCAGATGAGCTGGATTCAAAGATTCAAAATTCTTTATTGATCACACTAGGGGAAATTCTTTAGACAAGCTTCTCATTTGAAAAAAAAACGTTATGAACATAGATATAGAAGGTATAAATTAAAAATTTTAGTATAAATCTTTAACTTTCAATCACAGCCTTTTTAATATATATAATAATTATCTATATACTAATATCACACTCTAAAGCAACTAAAAAGCAATCAAAGTATATTTGTAGCATAAAAATTATTGGCAATATAAGCATGGAGTATTTAGATCTAAATTGTATGGCATTTTCTTTTGAAATTTTTATTGTGTAACGAAATCGATCTAGGTATAAACGAGTTAATGTATCTCTGTGTTCTAACTGTTGGAGCCCTTAGTCTCCCACTAGGCTTGATGACTCTCGTGCTTAACTCTGTCCATAAAGGTGTGTTAGGTCGTCTCGTATACAGTCTGTCTTTTGTTTTGTTCTCCTTTCGCAAATAGTGCCTAAACTGTCTTGGTTTTTACTCACCACTTCACCCCCTTTCCTAATAATTTTGTCCAGGCGCTCCTTGTGGTGGTCTTAGTTTTCACATTACAAGGCTTTGATATTTTAAACACTGCATGCATCTTTCTGAGCTGCAAAACGTTAAAACTTCAATAAAATTATCAAAGTTTTGTGGAAAGAGATAAGCACTTCTTTTAATTGAAAGTAAGGAGAATAAGAGGAATAAATCTGTTTATTTCCTCAAGTTAAAATTTCCGACATTTAACTCATTTGTGCTGGTTACAAGACACAGTTGAAAGGTTTAAAATCTAAAGTCTGTTTATCATAGGCTCTTAACAGCTTTGGTTCTCTGTGAGGCATTTTAAACTTTCTTTTGCTTTCATTAATCTGCTTACTTTTGCTTTCATTAATCTGCTTACTTTTGCTTATTGAACGTGCAAGTTGAAATTTCTTGATTCAAGGTTCTCATAAGCTGATAAGTTCTTTCATTTTTTTTTTTTACTTTAAGCCATTCTTTCCAAAATTTAAGCTTGTAACTAGAGATTTATGAAGCTGAATTCTCTTTATTTGAAGTCAATGTTTTGCCTTAGGAAGGATTTTCTTCATTATCTCCCTAGTTTAGTCCCTTAAGAACTGAAAAATGTTGAGTAAAACTGCAGTTCATAACCTAAGGTGAATAGTGTTTATTCTTATTTAGTAGATCAAGCAAGGTGTCTAGTCAGAATTACAATACCTTCAGTATATCAAATGACAGACCTAGGTTGTCTAGCAAGGATACAATAAGAGGTAAGAAAGAAAAAAATTGATGGAGTTAAGAAGACAATCCAAAATTTTATTCCTTTTTTTTTGTACTGCACAATACATCAAGTTTTAAGACAGTCTTAGAAATCTCACTGAACCAATAATTTTAATAAATTACTTTGAAATTATAACACACCATGTTCAATTTACTAATAAGATTTGACTCAGGCAATCAACTCATTTTGTAATATTGTCCCTCTTAAAATGATGCTTTTATTTGTCTCTCTGATGGCAGCTGAACAGTGCAAGGGTCATTGTTGATGTTGCTGCAGACAGGTGGTTGGTGCTGACTTCTGACCTGCGTGAATTGACCCAGGGTCGTGACCAGCACAAACTCAAGCTAGCTGTACGTAAAGTAGCAAAAAATTATTTCATCATTATCTTAGACAGCCAATTGATTACCTAGGGCTGGCTGACTTGAAGTTGAACTTTAACCTAAGCAGTTTCGGCTGGCCCAAACGAGAATTTTATTTTTAGCATTAATGTTAATGGAAATTATGATGCAAAAATCAATAGAAGTAATCTCTAGAAATTAAAAAAAAATTGTGTGATATGATCTTTAAATAATATAGATTTTGCTATTGCTTGCTATTCTGTGTTTTCAATTTTTAAGTTCTGTAACAACTGCAATATATATTCTTGGTCTTTAGTCAGAGTACAATATTGATGAAGTAGTGTTTTTCTACAAATGAGTGTGATGCAAAGAATGTTTTTGAATATTCTACTTGTTTTATGACAGCATGGGGAGCATTACAGCAAAACCAAATCCTCTGAGGAAATGCAAGAAAAAGTTTATATAGGACTGCCCCTAAGGTTATGAGATTACACTGAACCTTATGATTCTTGATATTCATACACTTACCATTCAAATAAGTCTGTCCAAGCCATCAGTTAGAACAAGGTAAGGCTAGAAGAGGGCACAAACATAAAGACGAATGTTTTGACCTGGAAAGGACTGGTGTTAGGCCGAATGTTAGTGCTTGTTCAGTGAGTCAGTTGTTACACATGATTTTAAGACTTGATTGGATTTTTTGACACCGTGAAGATGATTGGATGTGACACATGTAGTTGTAAAGTAGAGAACGTACTCTACTAATTAGAATTTAAACAGACTGAATTTACCAGGCAGAGGCACATTTTCACCTTTTTCTGCTGATTGAATGTTCATCACTTAGCCCCATAAGAAATGCAAGATTGTATATTATGTCCTTGCAGGTTGCAGCCATTATCAGTGCTCAGAAAGAAATGTCTGCCTTGCTTTTAAAGACTCGCTTCTTGGCAGGCAATTTCCTGCAAGATGGACCGCAAAAGATCCAGTTTCTCACTGACTCACATGCAGAAATTGAGAATTTGGCTGTGACTATTCAGACTGCTTTGGATGTGGCTTCTGTCTCAGGTACCATTGTCCTCGCCAATAAAGCCCTTAACTTTTGGAAGAAACAAATTAAAAAAAAACAAGCTGGGGGCTTACAATGATAGATCTGTCTTGTAAACCTTTCACCTGTGTAATAAACTTCAAAACCTTTTTCTTTGTTCCATTTGTGTAATAGCATCACAAATGAATTGATTATCGATGATATTTAAATTGGGAAAATTGTTTTATGACATGCAACTACCAACTATTGAAGTCATGCTTGGAAGTAGATATTTAATTTGGGAATGGGTTGATGACCTCTTTGAAACCTTTCTATTACGGAATTTTTAGATGTATTTTTCTTCATTTTTTAAATTTATCTTACTAACCCCTTATTTTCAAATACAATAAATCTGGTTATAATGAAGATCGCAGAGTAATCCTTTCCTTGCTCTGAATATGCTTAAAAGCAGCTTTTGAACAATTCATTTATCTAGAAATGTCAAAATTCTGCAACTAAACTCATTTTTTAATGATGGTACACTTTCGCAACTTGCTGGGCCTCTTCATTCCCTCCCTAGTTATGTTTCTAAAAGAACTGAACTTAAGCATCAGAACTGAGCATAACGAGTTTGATTGACAAACTTCTGTACCCGAAACACCTGTCTGAATAAACCACAAACTTACCTAAGATTTTTAATGTTACCAATGCACGTTCCTGTTGGTTGATTTTTTCAAAGTGCCAACCGCTCTTTATCATCCCTCACTTGTTCAAGGATAAGTTAAAGTTGAATCTTTAGATATTGAATGCATTTAAATCATCCAAAATATATAACCCATGAACTTTTTTGGCTTTAAAAAGAAAGGATACAGCAGTGAAATGATAATGAAGAATTAACTACAAGCAAATATCAGAACATCAGCAAATTTTAGAATATAGATGGTGAGTAATTAATTTTCTTATAAAAGAAAGATTCAAATCTGAGTTTAGGTGACGTACATTCCTACAATCATACAAGAGCATGAAGTCAGTAAAGAGAAATGAGAGAAATATTAACACTTTTGTTTAGCACAAACAGAAATGGGCATTTCATATTGAAGCATAGTGTGAGCGTAATAAACTCAATAAAGCTGAAGGTATCCTGTGTCGCATATTATTATTCAGAATGCCAGGTGTATCAAGGTAGTAAAATTATCCTTTTTTACTGTGATGCATAAAGCTGAAAATGTCTTCTTTCCAGAATGTCAATTAAAATCTTCATAAAATAAGTTTTTTAAAAGATATAGGTTTTTAATGTTTGGGGCATAGATGTGTGCAGCACAACCTTTATGTTGAGGATTGAACCTGCCACATAGGCTTGTACTGTCAAGCTGTTTCTAAAACGTGTACAGTATGAAATTAATTTTGCTCTCATTTCCATTTTCCTTCATTTCACACATTTGAAAATAACAAAAACTTGGTGCGTTGTGATCCCATTGACATTGAGATGTTTATCTATTGCTTGCATACTGACAGCTGTCTGAATAGTGATAGTTGAATTCTACTTTCATTCTCTTAAAACTGCAGATACCCAGGATGACCAAACTTGGTGGCAGCTCGGGATTGCATGCCGTGACTGGGCGGTAATGATGTCATGCGTTGCCGCCGAGCTAGACAACATTGCTGACGTCATGGGTTCCCTGGCTTCCCTTCGTATGCCCAGCTTAGCTCCTTTAGTGGGTGATGCGGGCAGCTCAACAACTGGTGATGGAATTGATGGAACAGACAGGTTGGAGATGAAAGGCATGAGGCTGGCTGATGTTGTGGAAAAAGAGACAGACTCCTTGCTAGAGCTGGTGGATTGTGTTGTGGCAGGGTGAGAAACGTAGTAGTGCCAAATTCAGAATGAACCTGTGTTTGCCTGGCCAACTTACTGAACCATTGCTATTTGCTGCACAGATTTTATAGACCTGAATTTTTTCAACATTTATCTGCCTAATGCTAATATAGTACTATAATATTAAGTATTATGGTGATTGCCCCTGTATCGCCGAGCCGGAATTCCGCCAAACTTCCGACTTGTGAAAGCTGGCACCCAGAGCCGGCGTTCCGGCAATGATTGCCTGAACTGAAGTAAAAATGCGAAGCATTTTTTGCAACAACGACTTCTCTGCAAAGGCCCGCCCACTGGCTTATGGAGCGAGGCTTATTTGTTGAAAAATTGAAGGGATTTCTTGAAAGTCACACGGAGCTAGACCCGCTCGTCGTGAACAGCACATTGGAACACAAACTTGCCATTGTCTTGACATCTTTGGCGCCAAGTAATACCAAACCAAAGGTCCACCAAGAAGAAGCAGAAAGTATTGGAAATGGATACCTTGCATGAGCAAAAGAGGAACATGAATCACATTACTCTAGTCTCAAGTATTGTAAAATTTGTCACTTGCCAAATCCTTAAATGTTAAAATAATAAGAAGTGAGAAACCCACAATAGAAATTGTTTTCCAACATTAGGCCCAGATCTCTAGCATGTTATATTTTTTTCGCACATAAGACATTGAACTATCCTTACGAGCTTTTAACAACCTCTGTTTTACTGGCGGTGTTTTGATTCTGAGAGTGTCACAGCATGAACAACTTTGTTTGATTGATTGAAGCAGCCTGAACTGAAACTGTCGTCTTGATTAACTAGACCTATTCAACTGTGAATTTCTCATCATATCTTCATGTAGATCTAGGTGTAGTTCCATTTTTTTAAACTGTCAGAATTTATCTGTGGAAATAGATCTAGATTAGCCCAGCGAGAGATCGGACTGATTCTAAGAAGTGATTTCATCATGGCTGAACGGTTTTTTTGAACAAGCGGCAAACTTAAAAGCTTTTTAGAAATTGGAATTAGAAACAAGTTTGGATGGCTATGGTTGGAAGAAAAAGGGTTGTAATATTGATTACCTCTTGAAGTCAACATATGTATGAAAAATTGCGGTGCAGAAGAGATGTTAGACTTAGAGACAGGGGATCAGGGTTTTTGGCATGTATAATAATATATCATATGTCAGCAGAAGGGGGATAGATCTGGCAGTTATGGTGAGTTAAGTTTTTATTCAGTTGTAACAAATTGTGAGGCCTAATATTTATTTTAAATATAAGTTGGAAAACTTTTAGTTCTGGGAAAATGTGCCAGGAGATGGAGGTAATGGTGTTGGTAGGGAATTCAAAGAGTAAGTGTCAGTACAAGGGGGAATGAGCCTGAGGAAAGTTGAAAATTGTAACATATACACAGTGAAAGAAATGAAAAGAACTATCTATGAAAAACGTTTTTTTGACTTCTTATCTGCTAGAGCAGTGGGCTGCTGTTGGAACAAAAAATTTATACATCCTATCTTAGTCCTGTGGATTTTCATTCCTCTTTGACATGAAAATCTCCTGTAAGTACATGGATAGTCTATTTCTAAACCAGCATTCTGTGTCTTTAATCACATAATCCTTTGGACGTTTCTGGTTAACATCAAGTTCTCGGTGATTGATCTATCATTCTCTCCACTTTTCTGTGGATCATGGTTTCGTAACAATGAAAGAGAAGCCCAAGGGTTGCTAGCAGCCCGCAGAGCCCTGTATCTGAGCCCTCCTATTTAATACAGAATCCTTAATATACACAATACAGTATACCTAATATTACATGGAGTATTGTAATACACATATTGTGAACTACTATACCTTTTAACAATGTAATTCACTGAATACGTCCTTTAAAATTGCATTGCTTCTGCTGTAACTCAATATCTGTATAAGAGTTATGATTGTATTTATTCTGAGGAGCGCCATAGAGATTTTTGCCTCAATATACTGGTTGACCATTTTAGTGCATGGCAGGTCTATAATCTGTGAAAGAAACTTTGTCTATCATTTTGAAAAAGTTATTTGAAATTTCCATCAATCTGTGAAAATATTTTTATATGATATAGAGCAAAAAGGGTCTCGTTGCAAATTTTAAAAATTTAGAAATATACATGTTGTCTGAAAGGTCCTTGACAGCTCTCAGGGGTAGTGAAAATATTTTAATTTCTTAATTTTGACCAGAAACTATTGCACTTGAAGGATAGTCTATAAACCATCTGAAGAAAATGAGGAAAAAAAGGTATTCAAGTGTTAAAAATTACCAAAGGATATAAAGAGATTACTGACCAATCCAGGACTTGATAATCTTATTTTCTCTCCATCATTTGAATGGTTTTAAAGTTGTATTTGAAGAAATAAGTACATGATAAACTTGCATCATAAGACAGGAAATTTTTCTGTGTCAAATTTTGACTTTTTGATGGAATTGTTAGTTTTCTTAATTTAAATACTGAACTCATGTGATGCTGGTGCACATGTGTTATTTTTATTAAATTCTTGTTATGCCACACACCAAGAGCTTAGAGCAAGCTGTAATTTTTATAAAACACTTCATTTTCTAAATCTTTCACTTCCATGATAGTTTTTTAGTTCTGAGATGTTATTTTTCTATTTTGATTTTAGCGATGACACTTTAACAGACCTGCCATTCATACAGATTAAATCAGTATTATACTGATTTTTGGCCAAAATATTAGAAAATACTGATTTTCTGATTTTTATTACAAAATACTGATTTTTTACTGCCTGACAATGACTGCCCATGGAGCCAAGTTTCAGGGTTAATTTCCAGTGTTTATCACTTTTTTTTAGCAATCTGAAAATTGTTAAATTAGTACCTGTATGTATCAAAATGCTTTACATTAGGCCTATTATGGATCATTGTAGTTTTCTAACCATCATTTTATTTTCTAGACAATTTAAATGACGATGACTGCAATAAAATTGAACTGTTAGTGCTTTCACTCAAAAAAAAAGTGTCACTGTCAGAGTTTGTGAGAACCGGTACATGGTCATACAGATTTTTTAACCCCGAATACTGATTTTTTAGCTCAATCATACTGATTTTCCATTTTGGGGAGTGGCAGGTCTGCTTTAAAAGCTCGCAGTGACAGCCTAGTGTTAGAACTTCAAGCAGCCCTAACAGACATTTTCTCAGTTGCTCGGCAACCAGTCATGATGAACAAGACAGCCCATCATTCTTTACTGTGTCGATTGAGAATTGGTCTGGCCAAGAGTCGTTGGATAGAAAGGGTATGGATATCCTTAAGTTTAAAGTTAAAGTTAAGGAAATAAGGCTACTAGCAACCCCTGTCTGTGCCTGGTGAATCTTCTAGAATAATGTTTGGAAAGTTTATGAGCCTCTTGAACAATAGTACTACTGCTTTTAAATTGATGGGTAGTCTGAATTTAAATTGTCTAAGGAGAAAAACAGCATAGTTGCAAATAATAATAATAATAATGAAGTTATTTTCTAGCGCCTCTTCCTACATGTAGGCTCAAAGCTCTTTACAACAGTATATCTACCCAAACGAACAATGCTGACATAATGACAATTTTGTACAAAACATAATCCATTAACAATTCAAAACAAACAGAAGAAAAGGTGCATGTAGAAAATTAAAGAAAAAGAAAAAGGATATACATTGACCATCGGTAGTCGGATACATTTCTTGAGACAAACTAATTAAGGTCTTCAGATAACGTGAACAAATATGTTTTCAATAAGGTCTTAAACTGATTTACCGCCTCGAGCTTTTGTTTCATTAGATTAGGCGCTTTACAAATGTACATTATTATTACAGTCGGACCTGCGAAATCGGGAATTTCTGTGAAATCGGGAAAAATCCCAGTGAACGGAATTTTTTCTATCTAAAGTCATCGTGAAATCGGGAAATTTTACCCGCCTAATCGGGAAAAAAATCTGTAAATGACTGTCAATGTCAACTGTTGACGGCATGTTATTTGCAGTCTAGACATAGGAAAAGCGCATCACTCAGGCGTTATGAATGAATTAGCACACAGGTAATTGATAAATGTTTGCTCTGTGCTTAGGCGACGTTTAGCAAGATGCTTGGGAGGGGCGTCGAGAAGTCTAACTGCCACGCGACGGTCTCACGGGTCAGTTCATTCCAGGTAGACATTGGTCAAGCTGTGTTTGATCTAATGGGTAATCTGGCAGATGGTAGACACGCGCCAGATATGGTGCAAACAAAGTGTGTTTTGTCACAAACAGAGTCAAACGGTCCTTTTCACCCCCTCCCTACTCTTATTCTTTTTCTTACTCACAAACACTTTCTCTCCATCTATCTAACCCCCCTCTCTCTCTCTCTTTCCACCTTTCCCCCACAAACACTCTTCCTTCTCTCCCCGGTCTTTTAACTTCTCTCTCTCTCTCTGACTATGTCTCCATCTCTTCCTTCCCTCTCTCTCTTACTCTGTCTGTCTCTCTCTGTTCTCTCTCTCTCTCTCTGCCTGAGTTTTACATTTCCACGAGAGGTCCAATTTTTAGTAAAAAATGCAAAGACCCGGAAAATCGGGAAAACCCGGATAATCGGGTAAAGATGCCTTCTCCCGAAATTTCCCGATTAAGCGGGTCCGACTGTATTATTACTGACGTAGCCTCCCTGATAGAAAGGGGAAGGGCATTCCAGACTACTGGCGCACATTGCACAAAGGCTCTATTGCTGTCTTTTCTTGATGGTTTACACGGAACTGACAACAGAGCTTTATTACCTGATCTGAAGTTGCGCGTAGGTGTGTACAAACTTACAAGACCTTTAAGATAATTAGGGGCACAGCCGTGAATGCATTAGTAGCATAAAACAGTGATCTTATACTCTATTCTAGTTTGTACAGGCAGCCAGTGTAAATGTTTAAACATGGGTGACACATGATCAATTTTGCTTTTTTTTCATAATGAGACGGGCAGCATTGTTCTGAATCAGCTGAAGCCTCTTTAGGGTGTCCATGGGTAAACCATATAACAAGGAATTGCAGTAGGCTAGTCTAGATAGGATGAAAGAAGAGACAAGAGTTTTCACAGCTTCTTCATTTAAAAAAGATCTAATCTGTTTAATTCTGCGTAGCTCCAAGAACATGATTTGGGCCAAATGATTGATATGATGAGTCATTGACAACTTTGCATCAAAATAAACACCAAGATTTTTAGCTTTCATAGAGAACAGTATCTTTTCCTTATCAATGTACATGTGATCAATAGCAAATGGCGAAGCTTTCCTATCCATGCTACATGCTAAAAGCTCTGTCTTGTCTTCATTCATTTTTAGTTTATTGACGATCATCCAATTCTTAACATGCGATATGCAAGTTTCAAATTTTTGTATTACGGTAGGGAGATTTTTTGGACATGAGTAGGAATACACTTGGGTGTCATCAGCGTACATGTGATAACATATATCAAAACTTTGAATAAGTGCGCCTAAAGGTTTTGTGTACATGGTGTACAGGACAGGTCCTAACACAGATCCTTGGGGAACTCCGTAGTTAAGGCAGAATGCAGAAGAAATGTGGTTGTTTATCATAATACACTGAATACGTCCACTGACATGAGACGAAAACCACTTTTAGACAACCCCTGATAGTCCAAACGTTTTAGACAATCTCTCCAGCAAAATGCTGTGATCAATAGTATCAAATGCTGCGCTTAGTTCTAACAAAGCAAGATTAGATGTGTGGCCCTTGTTTGCAGCACATATGAGGTCGTTTTGGACTTTTAGAAGTGCAATTTCTGTGTTCTGAAATTCTCTATATGCAGACTGAAAATTATCCCAAAGATTGTTTTTTGATAAGTGTTTTTTCAATTTAGAACACAAAATACTTTAAAAAAAAAAACAACAAAAAACCCCCCTGACATTTGAGTTCTTACTCTTTGAGAGCTAGAAAGTGCATGATTCCTGATCCAAGACAGTGACACCTCAACATTTGCAAAAAACTTATGAAGCAAAATTATGTTATCTTACCTCCATTTTATGAGGGATATTTGAAGAACTAGGAAAAGCTTGTAAATGTTTGAAACATAATTTTTCCATTGTTTATATGGTTGTTAAAAAGATAGCTAAGAAAAGAAAATTGACATGACCATCATTCGAATTTAAATTTTACATTTGGGATTGATACAAAGAGAGAAAGTTTTGGTTCATTTTAATCCAGGTTGAAGAAATTGGTTAATTTTTTGACAAGAAAAGTAATTGTTCAAAGGTTATTCTCTCATGACTTTTCCTACAACCGTTACCCTTTCTTCTTTTCACATAATTCTAGGACTGTTCTTCTTTTTTTAGGCTTTGGAGATTCAAGACTTGATCCGCAATAGCTGCTTCCAATTTATGGGTTTTGCTCGTACTCTGCTTCTAGATGCACAGGACATATCCATTAAAGAAGGTATGTTTTCCATGTTAACTCAAGTTCATAATAGATCATCATTTGCAAAGGTATGAAAGAGGATATGAACATGAAAGACGTCAAGTCAATTTGAGGCAAATATAAGTTTAAGGCTTGAAAAGTATCATGCAACTTAATTGTTAACAAAATGGACTGTTTTTCCGCATAGGAATTATTTCATTGTTCAGAAGACAACAAAAAGTTCTTGCCAAATCTTTGTCATGATTGTGAAATTTCCTATATCAAGCATTTAAAAGATTGGATAAGAATATGTCTTGTTCTCTTCAAACTCTTGATTGGAAATGATTTGCGCTTCCTTATTATTCTTTAGTCTTGGTCTTACTCTTATTGGAGATTAAGAGACAGTTTTAGGATTGGAAATAATTTTATCACACAAGGCATTTTCTTGGGTCATTAAGGCTGTCTTAACTAATTGGTGGTGGTTATTCTGCTCTTGATTTTTCTTTTTGTTTGCCATTGTGATACCAGGCTAGTATTTGTGATGTAAAAGATGATTTCTTCCATGTCTTCCTGATATAGGAGATAGGCATTTTTACCTCTCAGCACTTTGATATTTACTCATTTCCCTATTTTGTCTGTTTTGCTTTTGCCCAGAGTCAGAGGGAAGCATCAAAGTCAGCGAGGCCCGACACCGCAAGTCTGTTGAGTTTCTACAGAAGAGCTCTGCACTGAAGCAGCGGACACTGCGGGCCATCCAGCTCTGTCCAGAACTCAACAGACGGGCAGTGGTGCGGTCAACACTTGACAGTCTGGCTAAGCTGACCACAGAAATAGGCAATGTCATGAGAGGTGTGTGCCTGTGAAATATTACATTGACACGTACTGTTTGTTTGTTAACCAGGGTCAAGGCAAAACTTGCTCAAAGTTCTAGTTTAGAGTTAGAGCCTGCTAAATACAAAAACAAAATATGCCATGCAATGAACCATTTCTTTTGTACTTTAAAAGCAAATATCGCAGGGTGTAGAAAAGCTAGAGTTATCATTTTTGAAACTCTTAAAGGGAAAATTAGGATGTCTTAATTACTCGATTGGACAAAAATCTGACTCGTGTTGATTCTTATATAAAGTTACATTCTCATTTGTATGATCTCCTTTCTTTTTTTAAAATGTATTCTAAAAGCTATTAACAATAAAAATGTTGATTTGCAGAGAGCACTAATCTTAGGAATGAAAGCGTCACACAACATGTCTTGTTTACTTTATTCATATCATCCAGAACTATGTTCATAAATTCCTTTAAAAATGTTATAATTTTAACCTGGTCATCTTATATTGAACATTGATTCTGTAACCAAGGCAAGTGTCTGTCTTTTTCAATTCAGAAGAATTTTTCAACTACAAAAAATGCTTGAGTTTATATGTGAAATTTTGTTAAAATTGAATTGCAATTCAAAACGTTTTGCCGTTTGCCATTCTTACCTGGCAAAAAGATAAGAAAAGTTTTTGTGTGTTGTTCTCTAGCCCCTGAGCATATCCCAGATGCCAAAGTGAGTGCTCTGACCCAGCAATGGGGGGCCAGGATAAAAAAACTCCTCACAAGCCTTGGAAAGATGGACAAAGTGAAACCTAGAGTTATCTCAGGTAAACACATCTCTCAGCGTTTTTAGGTTACTAGAATACAAGGAGAAATTTTGTGCATTCTACCTTTGAAACTTTTACTAATGCTCATCTTTAAAACAGTGAAATGTGTACATAAATACTGATTGTATATTACTGTGTTGAGATGATGTGAATATTGATGATTATCATATAAACTGAAACAAAAGTTATCTTATAAAAGCATTGAAACATAATTGCAAGAGAATTCTCAGTTTGTTGATTATCACAATTTAATGAAGTTAAATCTGTTTCTTACCTCAACTGTTCAAAAGCTAACAACAGTGAAGTACACCTCATTTTGAACGGGCTTGACTCTGCCCCCATTTTATAGTAACTAACAACCTCAGTCTAAATCTTCTTCAGCAAATTCATAGGCCCATATTAATTAAATATTAACCCTTCTCCAAAATGAAGTCTAGCATAGCCCTCGATTTTCCATGCTCTATTTCGTGTTTTTTATGCTACAGAGATTGAGAAGTTTAACAGAGGAAGTACAAGTGAGTTTTCCCGGCCAGGTGCAGATCAGTTATCACAGACTGGTCCGATTTCAGTACAAGAAACAGCACACCAGGGGTCGTTTCTCCAACGTCAGCAACAGTTGCCACCCACAAATCAGTACCCTGAGTTCCATACAGAACAAAATGATGTATTCCAACTGCAGCAGTCTCAGTACTCCCATCAAATGAGACAGCAACCACCCAGCGAGCCTGAACATCAACAGCACAAAAATCTCCAGCCTCACCACAAACCCTGGCTGCAAAAGAAGCAGCAGCCTTCTCTACAGCCACAGCTGCCATATCAACAGCAACATCGGCCATATCAACAAGATCATCAGCACTCTCAGGAAGAGCAACAACTACAGTCTCATCAACCACACCAGCAAGGATACCAGCCACCTGGGCTTCAGCAAGCCCAGCATATGAATGCACAACACCGCCTACAGCCACGGCACCATGATCTGTGGCAGCAATATAATAAACCGCAACAACAACATGCTCAACTGGTAGGGTACCACCAGTCCCTGCCTAAACAAGAGGAAAACCCTGCTAAATCATCAGGCAATCATAGCTTGAGAAATGCTCAGTAAGTTATGTTGTATTTTTTCAATATATAGTGGATGCAATCACAGAGTATATGAGTAACAATCGAAATGTTTAAAATAAATAGTATTGTTAAAAACTATAAGCTGTAACATTAGTGAAAAATGTGAAAAGAAAATCAGGAATTCGAAAAAAATAGTAGCTTTGGCTTCTCAAGGAGATAAATCTTACCATTTTTGCCACTATTGCTCCTTTATTAGTTTTACGCCCCTCTATATCTATGAATGTTGCTGTTTTTCTTTTATTTTAGATCATATTATTATTTAGTTTTTATTGTCATTCTTGCTTTGCTTTATCTTGTCTTCAGAGACACAATCAATTTTTTTGCTTTTGCCACAGAATTTGTGCTACAGAGGGCGAGCAATTTCTGGACAGGACAAACCCAGTGCAGATCACGTTGGTGAGTGAATCATTGTTGGGTGTTATCCAAGCCTTCTAACAAAATAGCATTTCAAAATTCCTTTAAAATCTTCATAAATGACATGATGCATTCTGTCAATGTTTATGAGCCATTGTTCAATAAGTGAATGAGGGTTAGGACAAAAGAGTTGTGAACAGAGCATTGAAAAGTCTGTATTGCATGTTTTTCTCTGTAGGAAATTTTTATGGTAATATACGAATATGGCTGGTGTGACTCATTGTAGACTCTGTTTAATTGTAGCCCCTTCTCTTAGATATCGTGTATGTGAACTACAAGAGATTAGCCAATGTTAAGACAAATTAAGTCCTTTTACCATGCGCAGAACACAGCTCAAGATCTTGGTTTACATCTCAAGCGATGGGGTGGGCATAACGTTCGACACCTCATGCCTGTTCAAGCATCCCTTGACGTGGCCCAGCTTTGCACCGAGATGGCCATGTATGCTCGGGGTCAGGGAATCTTTAAGGTACTAATTATATTATGTTCATGCCTAGTAGTTTTCTTTCAGGTCATACAATATACGTATAATTGTTTCTACATTGGGACTATATTTGTCTTGTGTCCAAAGTGAATGAGTCACGGGTTGGGATTGTCACCTTCAGAGGCGTGTCTTTTTTTAAAAAGACATTTTGCTAAACTTTTAAAAGTAAAAAAAAAACATGATAAAATTGACAAAATTTTGGGGAAAGATAGTAATGCCCCTGTTGATTTAAAATGTGGTGCTTTCTCAAAATAAAATATTTTTCTGAATTTCAACTCGATTCCTCTGGACATTTTGTTGACACATATTTGTGATATAACTATACTGAATAGGTTTTTTTTTCCAGAAAAGTTACATTTGATAATTGGAGAAATATCTGACATCGTCACCTACAACAATTTGTTAACAATAGACTAAGACTCCAAGAAACCTAATTCAAATTCGGTGCTCAATCTAGTGTAAAATAATGGGTTTTTTTAATTTTTCGGAAGATAGCCAGATTGTAAGCTAGTTGTTAGAAGTTTCCTTTTTTCACTAAATGTCTTGTAACTTGTCCAAATATTTCATATTTTAAGTCTGACATTCCAAGGTATTGATACTTTGAACAAAGGTCTTTTTGTAATCCTCTGAGAATTAATAGTTTTCCCTAAATGCTTTAACTTTTACAAAACAAGTATTGGTATTTTTCATGATTTAATAATTGAAATTAGGAAGAGGATCTTTTGTGAGACAAATGAACAACTTGACTCATGTCACATCATTTTGCATAATAAAAAAAACCTGAATTCCAAAGTCAATATGAAAACGCTTTTTCATCATAGCCCTCTTAAGGCTATTGAGATCCATGTCCAACATTATATGCAGTGCACCTAAGACTGCATGGATTAGGAATGGTATCACTTATTTGCATATATATTTATATATTTGGGACAAAGACTTAGAGAATGAGTGAAGGAGTGAGAAAGTGTGTGAGAAGAGGAAATCTACTGCCTGTTGTTGATATGAGGGGTTCCCAATTTGAGTCATCCATGATAGGTTTATGATTTCAGAAGTATGATCTGGTCTATTTCTTGTGGTTCACAGAGTTCTGCCGAAGTTGTGGAAGCGGCTGAAAAAATCACAAACCTTTGCCGACAAATAGAGATATTTGGTCAGAGAATGCTGGCTCTGACAGGTCAAGGGAGGTAATGCCAGTGCTCCCACTCATCTATGTCATTTTCTTTTATTCCTTCTTCACCTTTTTTCTATCTCAAAAGTATTCTTTTACTTTGAGAAGTCAAACAATTATACAGTCAATGCTTTAAACGGCATGGAAACAAAATAAAAATATCCGCATACATTGCAAGAGAAGGATAAAATCTCTAATCTGATCACTCCTTCAATTTATCCAGATTTGAATGATGACTTGTGTTAGGGATTGATGACCTTCTAAACTGATCGTCAGGGTTCAACCTTTCATGTTATTGACTACTATGTAGTTATATGGAAACAAAGACACATTTTAACTTGCTTTTCAATTAAAACCAAGAGACAATTATAAAAGGCAGCTTTAAATTTATTACTTTAAAAAGACTAAGAAATCAAAATTGAGAAATACAAAACGACTACAAGGGTCCCTGATACACAATACTTATGACACTGGCACTTGGCATCGGTACTTGACAGGGTGGCGTAAGTCCCTCTAATGTCCCTCTTCAAATTCAATCCAAGGCCCTGAGTGCACCATATACTCAATATTATATACACCTCCTGATCCGCGCTCACTAATTAAAACTCACTCCCACACGAAGGTCAAAGCATGCATACCCAGTCAACTTATACTATCAGCACAATCATCAAAAATACATTAACTCTTTCGCTACTGCTAAGTATATTTGTTATTCAATTAACTATTTTCCTCCCAACAACTTGGCTGCAGCACTAGCTATGTTTCTTTTCAATGAAAATAGAAATAGTATACTGTAGTTCACTTTTGTGAAAAAAGGGCTTTCTGTGTAAAATTAATCTCAGCTATTTGTGCCTCTTTTGCCCATTGTTGTATTCAGTATGTCTATTAGTAAAGATACCTGTATAAAAAAAAAACAGCAACAAAACAATCAACAATATGGAATGATTTCCAGGGTTTCCGCATGGTCCTGGAATTCCAGGAATCATGGAAAGTACTTGAATTTTAGTTTCCCAGAAAAAGTCCTGGAAAAGTGCTTGAATTTTGTATTTGGTCCTGGAAAAGTCCTTGAATTTATTGATGGACTGAAAAATATTTATTTCGTGAACTACGGAACCCCAACACCGGTTCTTTCTTTCTTCTTTTCTGTGTGTCAGTTTCTGCAAGTATGCCTAATACTCACGGTGTTTCAGTAAATCGAGCGCAGCACTGTTATGAGCAAAGGTTGGTGCCCTGCTGTCATCAGGTCATTGCCCTATCTTAGTAGTTAGTAGAGGTCTAGGCTACCGGCGGCCTAGGTAGAGGTGCATGTATTTTTTCTTGCCCGATTGCTTCACAACACTGAAGGGAAAGGACAATGACCCACCCATGCAATCAGTGGCAAATAAAAGTTGACTTCATTCACTTGGCGGCCTTGTTGAGTTCAGTATCGGAAGATTTCAAGGCTAGATCTACCATTCTACAATGGTAAACTCTAGGCCCTATACCCTCTCCCCTTCCTGTACACACACACACACACACACACAAGGTTCTTGCTCTATTTGAAAAGCAAAACATAAACACGGGGCTGTCGACCGTTCCAACCTTTTTCCAGGAAAAATATTTCAGTTCTCCTTGAAACTGAAACTGAAACTCGTGTCACTTTCTAGTCTCAACCTCTCAGGATAACACTAGGCTAACAGCTGTCTTCTCTTTTCCTGTTGGGCCTCTGTGTCCATGTTGAAAAATCGTCACTTGCTCTAATTTAAGGGCAAGGGCGGCACCTGAAATACTTGATTTTGGCTCAAAAT